>JBBBDQ010000851.1:3777500-3790000 GCA_037127315.1 Ascarosepion bandense
CTTTCTTATCTCAATGCTGACAATGGATGTAACGGTTATATAACTATAAATTGGGGATGAGAGATTAGTTGATTATGGAAGAGTGATTTATCCAGATGCTATATCATTCTTTAAATTCTCTGTTAATCATCTTGACACGTAATTGATTAACCGTTTTCCTTAGAGATAACTGTCGCTACGTTAAAGTGCTGAGAGTAGTAGATACATGACTTTCACACAGGTATAAACGCAAGATAAATAGATCCTGAATTGAAATTTCAACACAGACTGTTGTAACGATTCTATCTTCGGTTACTAATGTGGAACCTGAATATACCAGTTGAATAAGGCGCCAAAAGCAACACACACACACACACACACACACACACACACACACACACACACACACACACACACACACACCTATATATATAAGGTATATTTAGGCCGCAAGTGCAAATTCAAACAGGTTTATTAAAAAAATGGAAAATCTGTTTAATATTTAGTGTATTTTGCAATCAGTTGCAGATTTAGATTCAAATTGTGGATAAACTGACCGAAGTCCCTGTTAGTGTTGTTGTTTGTTCAAGTACCTTCAATCATTTCAGTCATTTGTAAGAACCATGTGGCGTCTGTGTAATAAACAGAATTCCATAGTCTACATGCAGATATTCTTGGAAAAACTGTTCACGTTATGTGTAAATATTATTTAGAGAGAAACGTTTCCAAAAGGAAGCATATATATATATATATATATATATATATATATGAGGGCGGTTCACTGTTTAGGGCTCGGAAGTTTTTCCCGCCTGAGTCCATCCTGCACAAGGGAATTCAACAGTTTTCCTTGGACTTTTTATTTTTTATGTTAGTCCGTTTCAATATCATTTCCATAAGATAAGTTCTCGAGAGCGCCGCCATCCAGTTCTACCAAAATATCAATTTGCGCCCCGGTTTTTTCCCAATCACACCTTTTCTTATGGAAATGATACTAAAACAGACTAACATACATAATAAAAAGTCCATATATATATATATATATATATATATATATATATATACTGTTTAATTATAGAAAAATAGAATATCCACTCAAATACGAGTATCTATTAAAATAATGTTATAAAAATAAATTTAAATAAATGTTTTGGTTAATACCATTTTGTAACTTTCCGTAAAATTTCGTAAAGATTGTCTTTGTTTACGTTTGTTTACATTAGGATACGAACCAAAGCAGTTATTGATATTACGAAAAATCAAGAATTTGTGTATTTAAGGCTTAGTTGGATTTTGCCCAGCTATTAATTACTTCATTGTTGGGTGACTAAGACACTTCTGATCAATTTGCCTCTTCCCTTGGCTTATAATGGTCGCAGGCTCGAATCTTGCCGAAGGATGCATATTTTTCTAACAACATTTTTTGAATATTCGGGCTGGTGGATATATATGAATTTACTGCTATAGGAAAACACAGTATCGACTCAAATACGAGTATCCATGAAAAATAATGTTCAAACAAATAAATTTAAATGAACATGTCGGTTAATATAATTCCGTCACATTTCGTAGATATATTTACATCTGTCCAGGGATACTACCAAAATGTTTAAGGCATGAAATGACTTTCTAAAAAAAGAGAATATTAGGTGAGAATTTAGACTTCATATTTTTTGGTAGAATTATTTACAGATATGAGTAAATATTTCAGTTGGACACGACAAATGATCGGTTATTTGAGAGTGGAATATTTTAAGCAAAATATCTTATTTATTTCATTTGTGTCGCATTTGTTATGATATTTTCAAAAATTTTAGTAATGGCTACCCCTTTCAAATTCATTCACATTTCTCATTCTTCAACAGAGTAAAACCTTTTTTCTTTCTCGGTACACTTTCTACTTCATCTATATTTTTAGATTCCATTCTAGTTCTCTTCATATGTTACATAGTCCTCTTTTATAAAGAACCAAGAATGGAATCATTTTAAACAAATGCTTTCTTTCTCTTGGTTTTTCTTTCTTTTTAAATCCCTGACTACTTTTCTTGGTCCGTTATCCGTTCTACCCACAAAATTGATAAGACAATTTAAAATGCCATTACTTCTTTGAATGGTTCACATCTCCGGCTCTGATAAAATCATTTTAGTTAATTGCTACCTTAGGAACGAATGAAGAATATGTAAGAACAAACATGAAATAAGAGTACAAATAAAGAAAATAGAAACCTGGACCTGCAGTAACATTAGAAAACAACGGGGAATGTAAGGATGAAATCATTTACTGTGAATCGTCCATTTTGAAAAATAGTCTGTGGCTAATGATTAACGAACCAAAGTATATTTCAAATCGACAGTTTTATGAAAAAATGGTTTTAGATTATTTTATTGCATGTGCACTCGAATGCTGACAATTACAAAGTCAATTACACAGTGGCATGGGTTAATGTGCTAAGTAGATATTATCTAACATACACCCATTAGACATATACAGGCACACATTTATAAACATGTACAAATAGCTAGCTGGATAGAAAGATAGGCACAGCTGTAGATAGATCGATAGAAAGACATGAACAGACTCCGACAGATAGATAAATAATGATGTGTATGTAGATAGATAAATATGATATGAGATGATAAGATTATATATATATATATATATATATATATATATATATATATAGAGCCATCCTCAGACAGATCTGTTTCGCTGTATCACAGCTCATCATTGCTTTTATCCAGGATTGAAACCCGACCGAGTTGGCGTCAGTTGGTGATTCTACCTCTGAGCTATATAGAAAGAGGCCGATTTTAGCGTATGTTGTCTCATGCGCCAGTAGTTAGAGGGCTCTAATTCATTACTGAATGAGCGATGTGTAGATGCTAGAGTATATATATATATATATATATATATATATATATATATATGCAAACATGTTACGGAAATCAACGAATTTTAATGAAACTTGGTTATAAGCAACCGACAATTTGAAATGAATACATTCGAGTATCGATAAAAAATAATGTTCAAACAATTCATATATATATATATATATGTATATATATATATATATATATAAGGTAGAATACTTGGTATTTAAGTCAGGTAAATTCCGATAGAGATGAACTCTAAAGAACTCAATGTTAAATTTATTTATTTATTTTAACAGAGTAAAGAGGGCTTGGAGAACCTGATACTAACAGGCCAGTTGGAGGGGAAAAGAGACAGAGGAAAGCAGCGGATAACATATTTGAAGGACCTGATCAGGTGGATGATGAAACGAGGGTTGCATGGTGTAACTGGAGAAGGCGTGCTAAGATCCACCAGGGACAGGGAGACGTGGAAAGCCATGATCGCCTACGTTTTGAAAGAACATGGCACATAAAAGAATAATAATAATATAATCTGAAATTGTTTTAGATATTCTACAATTACATGGGTAATACGGTAATACGTATTTGACGAGCAGCAGGTTTGTTGTGAAATACTTATTACCTATGTAATTGGAGAATATCTAAAACATTTTATATATATATGTATATATATATATATATATATATATATATATAGAGAGAGAGAGAGAGAGAGAGAGAGAGAGAGAAAGGAAGATGAAGAGTAATACGAGACGTCAAAATATTTCAATGACTTTTGCTACTTCTACAGCCAGTACAAGGTTCCAAATTCATTAAGGTAGAGAATTAGTGGATGTTTTTCTTATGTGTGTATGAGGATTAGGCAAGAAGTGCAGTTTATGAGGATATGTCGGATAGACAATGGCTGACCCTAGATTTTAAGATTTTAAGACTGAAGTGAGACTATTTAGCAAAGTACCGGTTATTTGGAATACTTCTTCCTTACTAAAGTAATTCAAAGAGAATGGAGAAGATTCACTCCACCATACGTAGCATAGCGGTTCTTAATTGTAAAAAGCAGAACATTTACCATGGAAATAGCGATAGAGTAACGGCAGTCTTACGACGTTTATCCTATAAGATGAATATATATATATATATATATATATATATATATATATATATATATATATATATTGTTTAATTATTAAGATTTTGGTCATAATGAAATTAGACCAGTGCACATTTGTATTAAAAAGTGTTCAGTACAATTATATTGTAGAACGTTTGAATATTTTCCATTCTTAAACGAGTTATTACATGACCTATGTTTCAACCATGAGTGGTGTCTTCAGTCGATTTTCATTAACTGATTTTACCGTTTTTTTTAGCTTTTTTTTAAGAACATTCACGTCACAGTGTTTTATTTAAAGCAAGAAATTTTTGCACGCACAATTTTCAAAATTACATGAAATTATAACGTTTTCACACACGATTGTATTTCGTTTCCTCCCCTTCAATCTATACGATTTATTCTGAAGAACTTTTTCAAAGGAAAAAACATGTTACAGCGGATTTTTTCCCGTTTCATTTTTAACTAGACAGCATTAACCTGATCAATGATTAACAAAATCATTTTCGTCGAAACTATAGCCGAAGTGGTAAAAAGTGAACAATACAGATTCAGTATTCACTGAGTGCAGAATTGCTTTTGTTGGGAGAAGTAAGCGAATATATCAAAGCTAGTTAGTTAGAATATTTGTCAATGGGTTTTGACGATATGTGACCGGAGGTCAAAATAGGATCTTGAGGATTACCTGTGTATTGATTATCAGGACAGCTGTTAAGATAAGCAGAGAATAACAAAGAGTGTTTTTTTTTCTCTCCACCACTGGAATTCAGGGAGGAGGAAATTGAAACCCCGTACCTAACTTTAACCCGCCCCAGTTTTGAGTCTTTTTAATAAAACTAGGGTGGAAAATGGGATTAGTTTGGAATAAGAAGGTAGAAAGAGATTAATGCTAATGGAAGACAAGACCAACGATGAATTGAAACAGACAAACTGAAATAGCTTGCCGCACGAGAGATATTGCAAGAGACGGTCAGTCCAAATTCAAGAAGTTCGATAAAAAATTGTCCAGTGGGGATATAGAACACGAATATTATTGTGCAACTGAAATACCAGCCAACTGAAACATTTTTCGTCACTTAATTTTGATTTGCTTATAATCTTGTATCTATTCGATATATATATATACCCTGTCGTTGCGGTCTTAAAACTGGTTTTCATTAAATATCAATCCCTCGCATGTCTGGGCCAACCTTATAAAGTGACAACCAGCCATCCTTAATTGTCTTATCCGAGATCAACAACACAACGTGGGCGGAATCGACCGAAGGTCTGTAAGATTGGCTGGACTCTGCCAGAGATCATATAATATGTATATCATATTATCGAAGACTTTTCCTTTGTAGGTTTCAGTAAGATTTAATTTTTGCTATCTCCTCTAATTCTAGTTCTGCCAATTATTTTTAAAATGTTCGTTGTACGTTGTTTTATTCTGTCCCTCCTTTTTTCATGTCTAATCATTGTCAATTTTAAGCCCTCCTAGGCCAAAGAAATTTCAACTGCCTGTTTCTGATTCAATTTTCTCTAAAACTTCGTCGTTGCTCATATGTTTATTCTTAGTATCCTTCTGTAAAACTACATTTCGTTTGCCTGAAGTCTCTTTTTCATACTACTACTAACATTCTATATAATAAAAAATCTAATTGCTTATAAGAGAAAAAAGGTGAAAAATACAGAAAACTTGAATAAGAGAAATCTTGCTTTTTGACACATTAGAATAAAGATGCAAGTAGAATTAACCGAAACTGTCTCGCAATGTGTTTTCATAATCTCATTTAAAGCCAGTGGTTCTCTCTTACGAACACGATTTCAGCTTGTAAAGAAGTAAATGTGGTCTCTAGGGTCATACATCTTCATTATAAAAACAAACGATGACATATACACGCGATAGTAGTCACGAAATCTAAGCGTGGTTTATCCATGTGGCTCGCTCAGTGAGTGCGTGTATATGTTCCATGTTCCCCTCCCATCCGAGTAAGCAGATCGCTTATAGCAATCAAAGATCACATTTTCGACGGATGATTGAAGAACTGCAGCAAAGGATGTAAAGAAAAATGATTGTTAAAAGACTCGTGTGAAAACACGTACGGAGACGATGACAGTGATGCAGCTGAAGAAGACGAGCATTGGAAAGAGAATATGACGATGATGATGATAACGAATCAGAAAAACTGAAACAAGGACAGAATATGAAAAAGAAGAAAATGATTATGAACAACAAGGATAGAGAATGTTGATGATGATTATGACGATAGAGGAGATAAAGTTTATGACGATACTATATATATATATATGGTATGACGTAAATTGATAGCTGAAACCACTGATGTCCGGAAATCCCTGGAGTACCACTTAGAAGAAGAAAAGCGGTGCTGCAAGACGAAAAAGTAAGAAACAAAATCAATTTTACGCATTTCAGTTCGAAAACCAACGAGATACCTTTGAAAGTAAATCAAAAGACTGAATTGATATATATATATATATATATATATATATATATATAAACATTTACTGTTAAATATAACAGACAATGGATATCTATTATGTATAATTATGAGCCGTTCTAAAAATCGTATTTTGGCTTTAATTTTAGGTGAAAATAAAGACAAATATTCTCCAACATTTGGATTTTTTTTTACTATGTTGGTTCTAAGCTTTCGGTTCACATGAACCATCTTTAGAGAATTTCAGGGACGTTGGCATAAAAACATCCACCATCATAGATGATTTTTTTTATCTTGTGTTGACATAAAACTTTGCTAAGCAATGATAACACATAATAATAATAATATATATGTATGTGTGTGTGTGTGTGTATGTGTGTGTGAGTGTAAAAATATACTCAGTTATGATCTGAGATTAAGGACAGGATGGTTAAATAAAATAAAGACAAGAGGAAACTGTATTTAAATCGCCTACGCGTTTCGTCCTGTAATCTATAAACAAACAGTGTTAGCAACTATAAAAAACGATCACAAATCATTTCAAAAGATTAACAGAATATTTAAGTTTTACAATTCCTTCATGTGTAGTGCAAAGTCACGATATGTTATACTGAAAGGAATTCAACCGTTTTCTTTTAACTTTTTTATTATGTATACTAGTCTGTTTTAGTATAATTTCCATTATATATATATATATATATATATATATATATATATATATATATATATATATATATTATGGATTCTCCCGTCGATTACGACGTATGAGTGTCTAACTCAAACTGCCACACAAAGAATTGCTTAGAGTGGTGAAGGCTTGTGTAGCACCATCCAAACTTTTTGGAACTGCTGATAGCAAACAATCGGTGCAGAAGTTCGCTACAGGTCGCATGAACAGAAGACCTCAGTTATTTAACCCATAACTGGAGGGAAGGGACGGATTAATACCTTTCCCAAGGGTACCAGTGCGTAAGTGAATGCAGAGTGTTATATATATATATATATATATAAGCATTTTGACACAGCGGGCATATATAACATTTTTAGATTAATCGCATAAGAGTAAAAATAATGTAATTATCTACGTACACTTTCGAACTTTGGCCAAGAATTATGTTACACCTAAATGCACTGTCAAAACTGTTACTCACAATGCATACATACATGTGTACAGACACACATACATGTAAGTGTGTGTTTATGCAAACGACTGGAACGATAAGGTAATGTAGTTAAGTATATTATTTACTTAACTTATTGGTTGCCGTGTTAGTGTCAAACGTTAATGAAACATTTATAAAAAGATGGATTGCAGCATAAATACAAAATTATTAAAATTACATGAACTGGTAGGTAATAAAGAAAATAACACTACAGCATTAAAAAAAATGTTGTTCTACGACAAATTGTTCTAAACACTGGCCCCAGTCTTTGCCAACTATTCCGCAAGATCAAGATTCAGTCACTTAAGTTCCATACGTGAAACATGCTTGGGTGATCATATCTCGAAAGAGACATGACTGACTGGGTAGAAGATTATCCCGCAGTAGTTTGCCATTGCTTTCTGCTGTAGACTGTTTGCCAGCCAAGGCTATAGAACTCAATCTGTTCTGTTATTTAACCCATAACTGGAAGGAAGACACGGAATAATACCTTTCCGAAGGGTATTTGTGCGTAAGTGAATGCAATGAATTCAACTGTAAGTCGAAATCGGCTCTCCGATTTCTTGTTCCAAGTCGATATCCATTGCACCACAACGTAAGATACCGAAAACTCCATCAATAATGTGAATGTTTTCAATGATCACATTATTATTATTATGTTGTCACTTTTCATCATATTTTGATTTCTGCTATGGTCGCATTACCAACCAAGTCTGCGGGAAGACCTAAGGCAGATCGTGGTGTGTTGTTATGGCTCCATTTCATGTTTTTTATATCTCCCCTATCATCCCTAGCGCTACATAGACAAAATTCTCCTTAGTGTGTGGGCTGTACTTAACAATACAATTTTTTGTATATCTCTTAAGCTGGGGTTTCCAGGGATTCTTTCAATGTGTTTGTTTTGTTCCATTTTTTATCATTCCAAGTGCACCTACTATCACTGGCACGATTCTTGTTTTCAATTTCCACATTTTTCTGTTTCAATTTCTAGGTCTTTATATATGACAGTTTTTCGAATTCCTTGGTTGCTATGTTACAATTCGCTGGACAAGCCATATCAATTAATAGGCAAGTTTTTTCTTTCTGGTTTTTAACAATAATGTCCAGCCTATTTGCTTCAATTTTTCTGTCTGTGTAGATGGTGTAATCCCATTGAATGGTGACATCTTCTATTTTTGTAACCGGTGCTGAGTGATGTTTATACCAATGTTTGTTTACATATTTTCCATAGTGTTTGCACATTGTCCAATGCAAATATTGCCCCACTCTATCGTGAGGATTTTTATATTTATTTGGCGCAAGCACAAAACATCCTGAGATTAGATAGTCTATTGTTTCTTGGTGTTTATCACAGAACCTGCATTTTGGATCCACATTATTATATATAATATTTGCCTGAAAATTCCTCGTGAAAAGAGTTTATTATTATTATTATTATTATTATTATTATTATTTACTTTAGTTTATGTTTATATGTTATATGGATGTCCTTTGTAGTGCGGTGGTTATCTACTCGGAACTACAGATCGGGATGCCGAGTTCGAATTCCAGTTGAATTCCTCGCATTCACTTACGCGCAAATACTCTTCGGAAAGGTATTAATCCGTGTCTTCCCTCCAGTTATGAGTTAAATAATAGGAAGATATGGCTCTATTGCCTTGGCTGGCAACCAATCTACCGCAGAAAGCAATGGCAACATACTGCGGGATAATCTTCTCCCAAGTAAGTCATGTCTCAAACGAGACATGATCGCCTAAAGTGTGTATCACGTATGGCATTTGACTGACTGATTATGCTATATATGCATTTCCTTCTGGGTCCCAGCCAGAGAGTCAAGCTTAGAAATTCATAGTAAATTGCACTGATCATTTTTTTTTTTAAACAAAAACTTAAGATTACAGACATAAAATCTTCATAATGTGTGAGATGTACTTGAGAGCGCATTTGTTTTTGTATTTCTTTACGGCATGGGCTTTAGGGAATTTCCTCCACAAGTCTGTCTGAATTTTTTTCAGTCAATCTGACGGATGCAATTACAACTAGAATTATTGATGTCCTCGTGTCCCACATTTTTGAGACTTCCATTTTATGATTTGTGAATTTTGATAGTACTATTATTATTTTTTATGCAACAGGCTGCATAAGAGAGTTAAAATTTTAGGCAGGAGGAGAGTGAAGACAAAGATGAACCAGTTACAGCGGGTGAAAGAAAAAGGGCAAGAGAAGGATGTGATCACAGAAGTGAAGACAATCGCGAAGGTAGAGAAAAAAATTAAGAACAAGATACATGGGTTGATGTAGAAAGGGCTGGAGTTAAGTGGATAAGAGATGGAAATTGACTTTGCATTTAAATTCCTGAAGCTTTTAGCCGTCAGGAAAGCAAGTATGTGAAAGAGACTTGCACAGGCGGGAAGCGCGAGAAAAGAATCTGTTGGAGTAGAATTGTCGCCTGCATTTGGTTGCTCAGCTTTAAAAGGGTAGGACCTTGTTGACAGTCTGGTTGCCCGAGTAAATCTTTGTGGAAAGGGCACCGGTGATCTAAGTGCGTCAGAGCAGAAGCCATGGAAATATTTGTAGAAGAGACAGAGGGAAGCCACATCCCGCCGGTGAGGAAGTGGTTGGAGTTGTGCTGCCAGGTTGGGACCAATCACATTACAGATTCTCTATTGGAGCCTATCAAGAACACTAAGCTTCAAAGATACATTACAGTCTGCAGTGAATGCCATCTTAATACAAAAGCATATGCTGCACTTGTGGTCTTTGATCGCGATGTCTAGGTGATTAGCTTTGTTCTGTTTGTTTCTGCCGTAAAGTCCTATAAGATTGCTAACAGCTCCTATCAATGTAAACGAATCTGTTTGATGTTCATACTAGTTTTATGCAGTTCCCTTTCTTTTTCAGTGCAATTATTTACCACCATTATTATTATTATTATTATTATTATTATTATTATTATTATGTCATTTTTCATTATAAATCGATTTCTGCTATGGTCGCACTACTTACGAAGTCTGCAGGAAGACCTAAGGCAGGTAGTGGTGTGTTGTCATAACGCCATTTCATGTTTTTTTTTATATCTCCCTAACATCCCTAGCGTTACATAGACAAAGTTCTCTTTAGTGTGTGCGCTCTACTTAACAAAACAATTTTTGTATATCTCTTAAGCTGGGGTTTCCAGGGAATCTTTCAATGAGTTTTTATTATTATTATTATTATTATTATTATTATTATTATTATTATTATTATGTCATTTTTCATTATAAATCGATTTCTGCTATGGTCGCACTACTTACGAAGTCTGCAGGAAGACCTAAGGCAGGTAGTGGTGTGTTGTCATAACGCCATTTCATGTTTTTTTATATCTCCCTAACATCCCTAGCGTTACATAGACAAAGTTCTCCTTAGTGTGTGCGCTCTACTTAACAAAACAATTTTTGTATATCTCTTAAGCTGGGGTTTCCAGGGAATCTTTCAATGTGTTTTTATTATTATTGTTGTTGTTGTTGTTGTTGTTGTTTGTGCATTTGTAGGCGTACAAATGATTAAATTACAGTAAGTCCAGCCAAAACTCCAGCAATTATTATCCTCGGGGACTACAGGAATCTCAAGACTTGTGCAATGCCATAACTTCGTCTCGTTTCCAAATCATTTTGCTCTCGATTCCAGCGTTTTACGTTCCACAGTTCCACATTCATCTAATTTTATGGGCTCTATTCTATTCTTCGTGTTCCACAGCTTTCTCAGCAACCGGACAACGTCCTGATATGTTCATAATTCATCACTCACCTTCATATTCTTTCTGGCTTCTGCTTCTACGCCTGCGTCACCGATTCCTTATTAACAATCTTCTAATCTCACACAGGATGCTTGGTTTGTGTGGTCAGACTGTTTACTGTAATCTCAAACTATTTTGTCATTTTTCTGTCTGTTGTTTGTACTAAATGCTTTTGTTTTAGATGGCTGAACTAACATCGCTTGCATGATTACAAGTTTAGGGTTATTGTCATCCTGTTATGTCTGAATTTGTATACGTTTTGGGGTCGGCTTACTACTTGGGTGGCTTAGTGTTTCATCTCTGTCTACGCAGAGACAATATTTTATGTTTTTCTTGGTGTTTTGCCAAACTTTGCATTTACGTCATTCGCTCTTATTCTGTCACGTCTCTTCATTCGTTGTGTTTACACTGAGAAAATCCAAACCAAAATACTATTGGCCTATACACGAATACCGAAGATATTTATACTGGACTGATTGTTACTTGACTCCCGATGTTAGACTTTAGAGACACATCGACGAAAATTCAATTAATATTTCGTATATTCCCAGGAGTGTCAACATAGTCCTCTAGGAATCAATTACATAAACCACAAGAGTAGTAAAATTAGACGACTGATTCTCAAGATACATTCAAATATTTCCAGAAATATATATGCAACCCAAACTGAACGGCATTTATTTTGGGAAGTGTATGAATGTTCAGATGTTAAAGAAAGATAAAAAGATGAAAAAAAAAATTTTCCGAGAAAAGGGCATGTTGAAGAAGATGTTAGATCCGTAACGATAACTGGTTTCACCCATACCCAAGAGGTGATATCAGGAATAACAAGTGGGTATTTTACAACAAATTGAAACTGAAAATCAGTAAAGATGATAAAAATGAAAAGAATATTCCTGGAAATTTTTGAAGGTTTGATGTCAAACGATAGATAAAATTATTAGGAAGTTTTTTTATATTTTAATTTGCATGCATATATAACAAGTAGAACTTAAACGAAAACATATCTGGAATTTCCCATCAGTATTACTTATCGCTTTTAAGAATCAGGTATAATAAAGAAATGTTTAATGTTGATTTTCAAAGAAGTTAGCAGGCATGTCTTTGCTACTTTACTCTGTTCGCATACTAGTGTACATGATACCGGCTAAATGTTTCTA
>JBBBDQ010000851.1:3792500-3920000 GCA_037127315.1 Ascarosepion bandense
AATCCTACAGTTCTGCTACCTAAAGAATGCAAGAATGAACGCCGACTTGTGACATGAATTAATCTTTGAACCCGAAACGCCATTGAAATACAATGTTTCTCTGCGCCAGTAGCTTAGCACAAATGAACCAAGATGCCTGGTGCACTGACTTTACATATTCTTCAAAAGAAAACAAAAAAAAAAGAAAACCATGTACACCTGCTACAACAGGAAGGCAGAATTACGATAAGTCAGTGAATGATAAAGTGGAACAAAACCCTGGGAAGTATATATGCCTGCTTACACATACCCCCGCATATACATACGCGCGTGTAAACATGCGCGCAACTTTAGGCATCACCCAGACACACATCGGAGAAGAATGAAAAAGATGGGATTGTTTTGTGAGACTAAGAATTCTAATCTTATTTTGCTTATCCTGTAACTCGCGATCGCATTAATTAGAGGCGAGATAGTTGCGTATTTTGAACTAAGATAAACATGTCTTTTAGTTAGATCAACCAAATGCAGCCGACTATTCTACTCTACCAGCTTCTTTTCTCGCACTTCCTGCCTGTGGAACTCTCTTCCATTTACTTGCTTTCTTGACGGCTCCAACCTCCAGGAATTTAAATGCAATGTCAATACCCATCTCTTAACCACGTGAGTCCAGTTCTTTCTATATTACCCTGTATATCTTTTCTATTCTCTCTACCTGCAACTGTTCTCACAAATGTATTCCCATCCTTCTCTTGCTCCCTTCTCTGACACCCCCTGTAACTGGTTCGTCTTTCTTTTTACTCTCCTCCTATCTAATCTTTTTCTCTTATGTAGCTCCCTGCGCATCAGTGGTGTTACCGCCTTGCTTAGGGTGAAACATATAGAGACATGCCTGTTATCTAAGATTTTTGCGATTTTCCAATTTTTGTCAAAAAATGATTGGTGAAAAGACAGGGTTCTGATTTTATTTTTTTTTTACATTTAACGGCACATCAACTCCGTATGAGTAATTTCATGCTGACTTTTATTTTGGGGAACATTGAAGTATTAAATATATGATAGGTTATTCTGCTTTTTATAATTGAATACATGGTAGATAATACACAGATATTGTGGCGACGTCATTAGTAAAGGGGCTGATAGATGTACGGTATTTCGTGGATGTGATTTATGCTGTAGTTTTACTGAAGTTATATTCTTCAAACCATTTTATTTCTTTAAGAAATTGTAGGATATGGATTAATGTAATGAAAGAGTTTTTCATGTTTGTTAGGTTGGTTGATTAGGTTTAGTGGTAAGTCAACATCTAGGGGTTATTCGATGTCGAAATCTAAATATTTTGAAGGAAGGAGGACTTAGAGAACCTGATACTAACAGGCCAGATAGAGAGAAAAAGAGAGAGAGGAAAGCAGCGGATAACATATTTGAAGGGCCTGAGCAGGCGATTGAGAGAACGGGGGTTGCGTGGTGTTAAAGGAGAAAGTGTGCTCAGAGCCACCATGAATGGGGAGACGTGGAAGGCCTTGATCGCCTACGTCCTGAAATAAAAAAAAGGCACATAGAAGAAGAAGATGTGTTATACATAACTGCCTACACTGATCAAGGCTTCAAGGGAATCAACCATCTTTTTCTCAAGGAAAACAACACTTCCTAAGAACTTATAGACTTGCGTTGCAGATCACAAACAAAATTCTGGCAATTAAAAGAACCACAGCAAATGATTGATTAATTCATTCATTCTGCGACTTATCAGAATGACTTCTCTTTTTTTTAGGTTTTAATATAATGTTGTTTTTAATATAATGTTGTTTTTAATATAATGTTGTTTTTAATATAATGTTTTTAATATAATGTTGTTTTTAATATAATGTTTTTAATATAATGTTGTTTTTAATATAATGTTGTTTTTAATATAATGTTTTTAATATAATGTTGTTTTTAATATAATGTTTTTAATATAATGTTGTTTTTAATATAATGTTGTTTTTAATATAATGTTTTTAATATAATGTTGTTTTTTATATAATGTTTTTTAATATAATGTTTTTAATATAATGTTTTTAATATAATGTTGTTTTTAATATAATATCGTTTTTAATATAATGTTGTTTTTAATATAATGTTGTTTTTAATATAATGTTGTTTTTAATATAACGTTGTTTTTAATATAATGTTTTTAATATAATGTTGTTTTTAATATAATGTTGTTTTTAATATAATGTTTTTAATATAATGTTGTTTTTAATATAATGTTTTTAATATAATGTTGTTTTTAATATAATGTTGTTTTTAATATAATGTTTTTAATATAATGTTGTTTTTAATATAATGTTGTTTTTAATATAATGTTTTTAATATAATGTTGTTTTTATATAATGTTTTTTAATATAATTTTTTTTAATATAATGTTTTTAATATAATGTTGTTTTTAATATAATGTTGTTTTTAATATAATGTTGTTTTTAATATAATGTTTTTAATATAATGTTGTTTTTAATATAATGTTTTTAATATAATGTTGTTTTTAATATAATGTTGTTTTTAATATAATGTTTTTAATATAATGTTGTTTTTAATATAATGTTGTTTTTAATATAATGTTTTTAATATAATGTTGTTTTTTAATATAATGTTGTTTTTAATATAATGTTTTTAATATAATGTTGTTTTTTATATAATGTTTTTTAATATAATGTTTTTAATATAATGTTTTTAATATAATGTTTTTAATATAATGTTGTTTTTAATATAATGTTGTTTTTAATATAATGTTGTTTTTTTAGGTTTTGCAGATGATAATAATTTAGTTATACAATTTTTACTAATCAATTCTCTGTGCAGGGCCCGGAAGTTTTTTCCGTCTGAATCTATCCTGCACATTTATAAATCTCCCATCCGTCCGTGCATTGAATACTGCTGCCATATCTGGTCGGGTGCCCCTGCTGTTCTTCTCGGGCTTCTCGATAAGGTTCAGAGGAGGGTCTGTAATGTGATAGATACTGACTTAGCAGACCGCCTGCAGTCTCTCTCCCACCGGCGCGACGTGGCTTCCCTGTGTCTCTTCTATAAATACTATCACGGCTTATGCTCCGATGAACTTAGATCACTAGTGCCCCCTAAATACGTATTTGAACGAGATACTAGATTAGCAACTAGATCCCACCCTTTTACAGTGAAACCGATAAAATGCAGCCGTAACTTCTATTCCAATAGTTTCTTTCCTCGCACTTCCCGACTGTGGAATTCTCTTCCAAACGATTGCTTCCCCGACGGCTACAATCTCCAGGCGTTTAAATGTAAGGTCAATAGACACCTCCTAACACACTAACCTGTTCCCATTCTATCAAGCACTCTTCCCATCTGCCCAACCCTCATCCTCGCTATCCTTACTCATCTGTCACCTTCTTCCTGACATTCCCTATGTCTAACCACTCCTTCTCTTTACCTTCCCCTATGTAGCCCCATGCGCAATAGTGGCAGTGGAATGCCTTGCTTGGGGTGAGATGATTAAAAAAAAAACCCATAGCAGGGGGCAGGGAAGATGTATATTCATACCTTTTCCAAAGGTTATTTGAGCATAAAGGAAGGTAAGGAATCCAACTGGAGTTAGAATACAGATTTCTCATTAACAATTACGACGCATTATCTATTGAACAACCCGCTAATTCAAGCTTACATCACATCGTATTCTCAAGAGGTTACCGATGTAGGTAATGACCAAACTTGACATTGCATAACTTTGATGATTGAACGAGCACCACAACAACTGAAGACTTTCAACAGCAACAAGAATAAAAGTGTTAGCGCTTGACAATATATAATGAAGAAGTTGACTTTCCACGGTTAATAAAAAAACCTGCCATAAGATCGAGAAAGATCGATAACAGTGGACTTGAGATACCAATTTATCTAAAATATATGCTTAGAGAAAGATTTTATAAATTTCAGCCGACAGTAACGCCATCTGTTCGGTTAATGATTAACGACAGTTTTCTGTATTTTCAGTTATTTTTTTATTTTTTCGGTTATTTTCAGTTATTTTAAGTTATTTTTTTTATTTTATCGGTTATTTTCAGTTATTTTCGGTTATTTTCAGTTATTTTTTTATTTTTTCGGTTATTTTCAACATTATCAAGATCAGTGATTATCATTCAGTTATCCGTGTAAAGAGAAAAATAAATCTCATATTGAAATGTTTTCCTGATTTCTGTTTAAATTTACCAAATTCGGGACAATATCAAATTGAATTAAAGCGCTTTTTTGTGACTTTGATGACATAATAATTGTCAGTTCAATCCCTGGGCCAGATAGGGTATAGTTATATTGACTGGAAACTAAGCGAACAATATCCAATGGGCTGGACAGGGTGTACTTGAAGCGAGTTGAAACATGGCTAGCAATAACTGATGAATGAACAGAATGTACTAGAATTTAGCATTAACAGAGTGAGCAATAACAGGCAACGCTAAAAGTAAGAAACAGATGATATATCAATAGACAGGGAGTGTGGAATGAGGATAAGCTACTGACTTTATATTAAATAAAGGGTTCATTTCCTTATTTCGAGTAAGTTACTACGATCAAATGCGTCACTTGAATTTCGCTGAATATAATTTTTCACCCTAGTTTAATTCTTTTTTTGTTGAGAACTAGCAGTATAGCCCAGTGTTGCTCGGGTGTAATGAAAGCTTTAAAACTAATCCATGGTCCTGGAGCTCAGAGTCACCTTAAGAATATTTTAAATAATAAAATCAACTGCGACAATTTACCAATCGCACCTTATATATATATATATATATATATATATATATATATACTAGCAGTATAGCCCGGCGTTGCTCACGTGTAATGAAAGCTTTAAAACTAATCCATGGTCCTGGAGCTCAGACTCTTTGGGCGTTGACACGAAAGACTAAAAAGCAATAGTTGTTTCCAGTTTCTGGGCTATACAGCTAGTATATATATATATATATATATATATATATATATATATATATAATTCTGCGTCTTCCGTTAGTGCGTCCGACTGTTTGTCACATCCTCTGAAATGGCCAGACATTGTTCCAGCGAAAAACAATTTTTCCGGAAAAGTGCCAACAGTCAAAGTCGTACAATGTACAATTGACGTACAGTCGTTTAGTACATTAAATTTTCATTCATTTGGGGTGAAAAATTAAAAATATGTTATCATTTAGCATACAAAATATTCCCTCTATTTTCAAAAATCAATTTAATTCTTAAAATAACAACTACTTTCTAATAAAAGAGCAATATTGTGTTTAATAAACTTTTCATTAAGTTAAAATATAATGCCGAATTGTATCACCGTATATATAAACACAATAAGGAGAATTTCAAATGAGCAGAGGTTTTCAGTTGTAGTTGTGATATAAACGAGAACGTGCATTATTGGCTGGGTAGAAAATTCAATAAAGTTGAGGAGTGCAAAATCTTTGCTAATGCCAATGATATCCTACGTTTGAATGTTCAGTATTTGAATATATTATTACCAAACGGATTTTCAACATACAACCTATTGTTGAATCCTGTATTGCCATTAATGCTTTTGCGGTATATAAAACCCTGGGAAGGAGTATGTAATGGAATAACTTATACGTTTGACAAACTTATTGAAAACAGACCATTACAATGTTTGAAACAGAACTGGTTATAAAAATCCTAAGAATAAAGTTTATTCATAAACCGTCCAAATATCCTTTTTAATGGACAAGAACCCAGTTGCTTGTTTGCCCTTCGTTTGCAAAACTATAAAATCAAAACACTTCAAAACGTTGGGACTTGGCTGCAGAAATGAATATTTATACATGGATAGTTGTATGTTGCATGATCAAGAGTAAGAAATCCTAGGAATTTATACGTCGCTTTTAAAAAAGAAAACAGAATCTTAAAAGATATTTTTACCATGAAGTCTTATAAAGTTAAAGAAATTATTTAATCGCGAAGTGTGATTTTTATCAATGTGTTTTTCAAAACAAATCAGCTAATTCAAATTTCAGCAATTGTTCTCCGAAATTAAACAAAAGGTAGAATTTGTGAATCTCGACAAAATATTTTGGTGTTTGGTTTAGCTTGTATGGCATATCAACCACTATGGGTTATTTAATGCCAAATCCAGTTCACATTAAATATATATAATTTGTCAACATAATTTAAGGATAGCGTCCTTAAACCACAACTCGTTTAGTCTTGCTCGAGTAAAAGGTTTCAAATGTTTCTATCTGACATGAGTTAGCTTATTTAATATAGATAATGCATTCATTTGCATAGCCAACTGATGTAATTATTTCTCACTATCAGATTTACTTGCAGTGTTTAAAGAACCAACGTATTACTATTCAAGAGTAGGTTGATTGTCTAGATTTTTATGGTATATCAAGTTTTATCGGTTGAGTTTAAGTTTGAGTTTTGTTTAATGGCATATCAACACCTCTGTGGGTTATTTAATGCCAAAAAGGTAGGGTTTTAAGATGTTTTTTAATGTTCATTTATAGTGAAAAGGTTGATTTTGTCTGATTTTGTTGAAAAAAAAAATATTATCATTTTTTCTTTTTTTTTCAAAAATGTTTTATGGTTAGAATCTTTTTCCTTCAAAAATGTATTGTTGGTAATATATTTAATTCAAAAACGTATAGTTTTTTAAATAAATGTCTATTTTTATACTTTCATAGAGTTTTAATGTCAGTTTGAAGGTCAAAACATTTGCCTATAGCTGGGACCCTAACAGGTGTTACCACCACAGGTCAGGGTGAACCTGGGAACAACAGTAATTAATAGATGGTTCCATGCTCCTCACAACCTCCTAATCAGAGGCCTTGCTGCTGGGTGCATTTTTTCTCATACCCAGGATCCAAATATTTTAGGGGTAACTTCAACAATACTAAATACTGTTAGAATATCAGCACTCGTGTGCGTGTTTCAAAACAATTCTAGTTTGAAAAAAAGGTATTCTTAGACTACCCTACTTCAGTGAGTTTTATAAGGTTAAAGAAAGAACGAGAGCGTGTCTATTGGCACCACGAGTTTAAATAGGCGATTGCTGTGACTGGCAGCTACTGTTACTGTTGCAATCTGATACTACTCTACTGCTGCATTTTTTTCTTCTGGTCAGCTGTCTGTATCAAAAGATTTAAGTAATTGTACGACCCTTTCCATTGAGTCAGCTGGAAAACAATCTAAAAAAGCGGGTCTTCTTTTTATAAAATACAAGACTGTAGATGTTTTATGTTGTGTAGACATATAGATTTTAGGAATTAGTTTTCTTTAACAATCAACACAAACATGCTTTTAAATAAACCAACCAATTTCATCTTAATATTCGTCTAATAGTCGCCATCAATTTTGACAAAATTGTCTCGTGGCCCATTACACATTTATGTTAAGTTTAATTTTGTTGTATGCATTATTATATCTCGCTGTTATAATCTTAAGGTTTGCTTAGGCTACTCGCTGTGACGGCTGTCAGAAATACTCTAGACTGACTCCAACGGTTCTTAATATTAATTGGAGTTCTTTATTTAAGCATCTAGACTAGTTTACTTGTGTCACCGGGGGTATAATTTACTTCAGAACACTTACATATACAATTTTTTTGTCAAATTAAACTAAACATAATTAATACTATTATAAGGTGGCCTTAATATTGGGTAATGGTTAACACGTTTATCTCGCTGATCATTATTAGCTCGTGCAGCTGTAAACTGGTGCCGTTATAAGTTTTTAATATTAATTTTCCCTTAAGACCAGGCGTAAGAGTCAGTCCAGTTTGAGGTTTACTGAACAGTGTTGTATTAGTGTCGTGGACCCGGTTAAGAGTCCAACAAGAAATAATACAACAACCAAAATAGGAAATAACGATGTGTATATTAAACACATCAAAATACAAATACTTGGAACTCTGTTAGTAGAACAATAAATACGGATTAAGAAGTAATACTATAACTGGGACTCGCAATGGTCATACGGTAGCAGCCTTGGTTATCTCTGCCTATTGTTCTGCTGATCTGCTTATGCTGATCTCCTGCGGATTTCTCACCCTGAGCTCTGTCACTTCTTGTGAGGGAAAGTATATGCAGTTGTAGGAAAAGTTCAATCCGTTGCAATGGGCGATGCAACCATGACAATTAGTTTAATAAGAGGGAAGAAGTTCATGAGGTTATATAAGAAATATCACTCTGAATTAATATATATTAATATACTAATTAAATATGACACTGAATTTGAAGAGATCATTATTGTAGTGATTGAGAAAAAAAATCCTACCAGAAGTCTATTATACAAAGAAGAAGTTGTTGGAAATAATCTAAACTTCCTCTTTACTAAAGGGAATGAGTATGATTCGCCATTGTGTACATAGCATTGCGGGTCCTAGTTACAAAGGTCAGGGTTTGTGGAACCAAAGCATATAGCTTGTTAGGACACATATTTTTATATAATCGTTTCATCATACGGAAGGCAGTACTGCCGCTGGCGCACAAGGGGGCTACGTAAGAGGAGAATGAAAGGTTACATAAGAAGAGAGGGAAGAGAAAGAGGAACCGGTTACAGGGACTGACAGAATGGGTAAGAGAAGGATGGGAATTCTGGTCTAAAGAGAATTATGTGAGCTTAGAGGGAAAAGAGAAAAGAACAAGATGCAGTGGGGGTTGGGGAAAGGATAAGAGAAAGATGGGAGTCAAGGAGATAAAAGATGGAAACTGACGTTACATTTAAACGCTTTGACATCTTAGCTGTCAGGGAAGCAAGTATAAGGAAGCGAGTTCCACAGGCTGAATGTGCGAGAAAAGAAACTGATAAGTAGAATTGAGGGCGGCATTTGGTTGTTTTCACTGTAAAATAGTCGCTCCCCTGTTGCCGGTCTAATTGCTTTAGCATTCGAGTAGGCGTGCGACGTTTCGTTTGTGAGAAAGATACTTTAAGTGGAAAATAATTCATCAGCAACAAGACCGAGTACATGCATTTGGTCTCTATTAAGAGCAAAAAATGAATATTGAACTGTTTTTGTAAGACTCTTTTTTCGTCGTAAGTTGGTACGATCATTATCGACGAGAACAATATTGACCTTGTATAGACAGACAAATAAACTTGGCATAAACATGGCAACTTCAATGCGGTTATGACAACAATACACGATTTTTGTTTAGTAAATACATGCATGTAGACTTGAAATAAAAAAGATTCCGCCACATTAGAAATACGATCATATTATATGTGTAGCAAGAAAAGTTCTCCGATATACTAATTTATTCTCACACAAATGATAATTCTTTAGGCCAGTGCAGCCTCAAAAATCTAAAGTAATTTATAAATGGAACTTTGTCTGTGTTCGTATGTGTGTGTGACCGTTAACTATAGAATCCGAAACGGCTGAACCGATTTTCTTGTAAATGTACACAGTTGTAATATAAGCGTCTGCGAGTGTTTTTAGCTAGGTTTTGTGTCGAGGTACCCCCGATAAATATCGAAAATCGAAAAAGTCGGGTTATAGAAGGAGTGGTCTGATTTTAATCAAATTTGATACACTCATAGACAAAGACATAAGAAACGATATTCAGAAGTTTCAAGGTTAGCTTTTACAATAGTGCAGAAAATCGATAATATATATCGGGTCTGATCAAAATCAGTTTTTCAGCCCTTTTATTTTAGTTTTTGCTTCGGGTTTGGCTCTAAGTAGATATAATTATAGTTCTCAGTGTCAGCCATGATACCATTTACTTAGAAGACTTATTTAGCCTTCAAAATTCAGTTTAGGAAGAAAAAAACTTATTTGATATCGATAGCAGGAAATCAAAATTTGACTTACATCCATTCATTTTTCTATCAGTCATTGTTATAACAATGGAGACGAGGAATCGAAACTAATAAATAAAAAAAAAGGGAAAAACAAATATTCTCACAAATATGGAAGAAACATAAGAGCATGGTTAAAGGATTTGCACTTGCACGTATTTTCTAATGTTTAAGTGGAAACAACTATTGCTTTTTTAGTCTTTCGTGCCAACGTCCAAAGAGTCTGAGCTCCAGGACCATGGATTAGTTTTAAAGCTTTCATTACACTCGAGCAACGCCGGGCTATACTGCCAGTAATTAATAGTTTTATAGGCAAAATTGGCTATAATTTATATCCAGAGGACTTTAGGTAACATTGTAACAAAAATATTATTAATATGACACGTTGATTTAGGTGTATGCAAAAGTGGAATTTAATAAATTTGCTTCTCTTATTGGCAAAGAAAAATTTTGTAAGAAAAGTCTAGTTTTATATTTTTGCTTTCAGTTGTAAATCCGATTACAAGCTGATCTTGTTTTGAGCATGCGCAATAAGTAAAGAGATATATGGAGATCAGTAACTGCGGGAAGAAAGAATAAATAATTCGCTTACGGAATTTTTGGAGAAAACGGATAGAAAAACCACATCTTTTAAATCCGATTATGTTTTTATACATGTAAACCGGAAAGTAAAATTATTCCTATGTAAAACTAGTAATGGTGTTATTAGACTTAAATGAATATAGAAAAACAAACTATCCTAAAATTATAAAATAAAACAATTTCAAAATAAACGGCAAGTTCTTGACTGAAACCATTTCATCCAAATTGTTAAAATGCGCGGGAGAATACGTTATGTGACAATGTAGGTGTCGTAGAAATATTAACTTCAGTGTCATTCGGATTTTCTCCTAACCTATTGTGGAGTTGGAACATTTCTGTTCTTTTCATCGTACAAATGCTTACAGTTCATTCTCTGCTCATGTCAACGTGCTATATGTAATCTATATCAGAAAAAAATGTCACACATGAACGTGTTAGAACAATCAACGCTTACATGGGCGCACACACGCGCTTATATATAAACATGCACACTGAAATGCAAAGAAGTACACAGAAATTCACTCATGGCTACAAAATTTATTCCGCATTCTTAAAATTCCGGTTCCCGTACAAACGCCGAAGTTAAGCTTGTTAATTTTAGCGATCCCCGAAAATCACAATATGTTACGCCTTCGAATAACCCACAAAGGGTTGAAAAAAAAAACGTTGTTGTTGGGTAAGAAATACATCACATTGTTATATACTCAATAACAAACAAACATGTATATATAAAAATATATTAATATTTTTAGTAATGAACGCTGGACCGTGTCGCCTAGTTGACAGAGAGTTGAGGGAGCGCTTTTCTAATGGGTTGACGAATGCTTCTAAGGGTCGACGTTGACGAATGGACGAATGACGAATGCGTACCCCCCAATAGCATGTATGCTATTGGGGGCAGCTGTGAACTGCTTCTCTACTGCCGACCAGACTTCTGGAGACCGTCAAGACTGACTGGGTTCGACTTCTCTTCTACTGTCGACTTCTGGAGACTGACTTATCTATGTTTTCGCAGTCTTTATATATCTTCCAAAAGCGGAAATCGTTTCTTCCGGCTTTGCCTTGATCACGCGACGCCTACACGACGCCTACGTAAATTCTCAGAGACACCTGTCTGCTTCTCTGAGCTATTTCCGTTCTGCCGGAAATAGGGTCAAAATGACATCCGCTGCTTTCAATGACCGAAAACACCCACGCTTCATCCCTTCTTCGGGTGGGGCCAGATTATTATATTACAACATTAACACAAATGAACTAGGCTCTTCTTCTCTTCTTCTATGTGCCTTGTTCTTTCAGGACCTAAGCGATCATTGCCTTTCACGTCTCCCTATCCCTGGTGGCTTTGAGCACACTTCCTCTTGTAACACCACACAGTCCCCGTTCTGTCATCCACTTGCTCAGGCCCTTCAAATATGTTATCCGCTGCTTTCCTTTGTCTCTTTTCATCTCTATCCTGGCCTGTTAGTATTAGGTTCTCCATGACCTCTTTCCTTATTCCATGTCCCAGGAACATTAGCTGTCTCTTCCTGATGCTCAATATTAATTTCCTTTTTGTTTCCATCCTTTCCAATACCTCATCATTGCTCACATGCTCGGTCCACGATATCCGCAGCATTCTTCTGTAGAACCACATTTCAGCTGCTTCCAGTCTTTCCTTCATCTTTGAGGATATGTCCAGCATTTACTGCCATATTGAAGAACTGACATCACATAGCAATCTAGAATTCTCTTCTTTGTTTCTAGTGAAAGTTTCTTGTCTCTTAATACTTTACTCAGCACACACCTTAAATAGATAACGTTATAACAATGGAGACGAGGAATCGAAACTAATAAATAAAAAAGGGAAAAACAAATATTTTCACAAATATGGAAGAAACATAAGAGCAGGGTTAAAGGATTTGCAGTTGCACGTATTTTCTAATGCTTAATTAGTCTTTTTCATCTGACTATCCGTTTTTATGCAGCTGTTAAACTTATTTCTCGCTCGACAATGTGGGCTCTTGTGCTCGACACTGCCACAATTTAGGCACTTTTTATTCCGGTAAGGCAGTCCTGATGTCAATGTAGTGACCCACAACCGTTGTATTGTTTCTTTTTTGATTAGTTTGTTTTAGAAGAAGAATGAAATTGTTTTTTTCTTTTGGCGTACTTGTCTTATGTGAGCTATACAAGATTCCTCCATATTTTTCAAATCTTGGCGTACTCTAACAAATCATTGGCAGTTTTCCGCTGTCTGTTGGAGAGTAAAGTTTGGCTCATTTTCCAATTTATTCAGAACTCTATGTCTGAAACGAGTCCCTGGATAAATATCAAATATTTGAAATTATTCCCACTCAATTCTGACAGCTTGAAATCGTCGCAAAGCCTGTTCACGACCGACGCGAATGGAGTGTAATCTTCATTATCCTGCCTGGTTAAATTCATACAATTCTATCTCTTATGAAAGAGTGAAGTTTTAGGACTAAAAAGACCTGTAAGAAGTTTAACCGCTTCAGAAAATGTCAGTTCGCTTGTTTTATGGAATAGAATATAGCTCACGAATTTGGTGTGCCCTGTGGTGCCCAGTATTCAAAGAAGGCGAACATTGTTAGAGTCTGGCCAATTTATGCAATATGTGGAGTATAAATTCTCGAATCTTCTAAAATAAGAGGCGAAAGTTATATCCTCGTCCAGAGATTATGATGACTATTGCGCCCCAGATAATGTTTTGTGAGAAGGAAGTTTCGTTTTCATTAATTTGTCTCCTGTTTGCCAATTCAAACAAGCTTCTTTGTTTTTGAGTGTGATGTAGAATTTCTACGTATTTTTGATGTCTACTTTTAAATTTTTTTCAGCTTGCTTTAGCATTTCAAGTCGTTCCTTTTGTCATTTACCTTCCATCTGTTTTGCTTTTTAAGTTAAAACACAAAAATCTTGAGCATGGTTGATTTAAATTCGTCCAAGTTTGACTGTGTCTTTTATTTATTCTAAGATTAGACCAAATACAATTACAAAAAAAAATAGTAAACCGAAATAAAATTTTACTTGATGTGAATAAAAATAACATTAATTTCTTAATTACTCAGGGAATTACGAGTACTTTTTTCTCTCGAAAAGCATGAATTCTGGTATTTTAGCGGCTCGCGTTCAAATTTAGTGTAAGTTATTCCCTGTTGAATAGAACAAAGTGTGACGAAAAATAGAATTCCCTGCATTCAATGTTGAACGAATATTGACAATTTCCACGTAGTCCTTTTGGGGTTATCAAGATTTCTTAACAGTCCTCGTTGCCAAGTTGTTGTAGACTGGTTAAGGGCCAGAAATAAATACACAAAGACGGAATAGATTTAAATATATATATATTAACAAAGTACAGTAATACAAAACAATACAACATGAGAAGATAACCAGTGTGACTGTATTGGTCCGGCTGTCAGTGCTATCTGACGGAATAGACTTCTCTGCACGAAGCATAAACTGCTGCCTATTTATAGTTTAAAAGAGTTCATATTTGCATGGTAAAATTACTATAGCAGTGAGAAAAATGCGAATACTTTGCTTAAAATCAAGTACACAGACAAATCATTCACAAAAATGCTAGACAAATAGATCTGTCGAGGTCAAGTGCAGTTAAGAATATACCTGACACAACAAATGCTACGATGTTACCAGAATTTTTGTAATGTTATTATGTTGCAAGCGTTTCTATAACAGTATTACATTACAAGGATTTCTGGTACCAGCAAAATGTTATCAAATTTATGTACCTAATATGCAGAATTTGAGTGCTCTACTGAAAAAATTTACTTAAAAAGGCATAGATTGACAGAAATCGTTTGAAGTAATTAAAAAAATATTAATGTCAAATATATCATTAGCATACTACGATCTAAAAACAGAAATCGCATTGACATCAGATGCAAGTGACTGTGGTGAAGGAGCAGTAATTTTACATAAATTTGATAACAGTAACATGAAAAACTTCAAGCAGAAGAAAACCTACAGCCGAATAAAAAAGATGCGTTTGCATTTATATTTGCGATGAAAGCATTTCGCTAATTTATACACAAAAAGGAGTTTTCGGATACAGACTGACCACAGACATCTATTATTAATTTATGGTATGACAAAATGGGATAACCTACTCATACTGTAAATAGATTATCATACTGAAGTATTATCTTCTTAAATCACGATTTTACGAAGAAATATAAACCATTCCAATAAATAGGACACTTTTTATAATCATATCGCCCCAAGCAAGACATTTTACTACCACTGTTTTGGAGAGGGTTACATAGGAGGAAAGTTATGAGAAAGAGTGATAGGTTATAGGGGGTGTCAAGAAGTGGGTAAGAGAAGGATGAGAATACTGATGAGAGTGGGGTGGACGGATAAAAGAGCATGAGAGAGAGGATTCAGGTTAGTGAGATAGGAGATGACTATTGACATTACATTTAAATTCTTGGAGATTGTAGCTGCCAGGAAAGCAATTAAATGGAAGGGAATTCCACTGGCGGAGTAGAATTTGCGTTTACAATTTATTGGTTTCACAGTAAAAGGGTAGGACCTAGTTGCTAATCTTGTGGCTCGAGTAAATTTGTATATAGGTGGCACCAGGGAGCTAAGTTCATCGGAGCAGAAGCCGTGAAAGTATTTGTAAAAGATTTGCATGCAGAATTGATACCCGAAAATATTGAAGCATTTGAGGACTCTTATTGCAGCATTAAAAATTGAAATAGAAACTAAACATATATGGAATGTAGTTACCAAATTACCAGTTACAGTGAAAAAAGTATAAGCAGAACAAGACAGGTTTATTGCGATAATAAAAAAAAAAACTACTAAAAGAAAGTAAAAAAGGTCGCCATCCAGACTTGAAACCTTAATCACTATGTGACGTATTAGTTATGTTCGTGTAAAGAATTGTAATACTTTGTATATTGCAAAAACCGAATGAATTTCATAGAGAACATCCGGGAATTTCAGGGATGACGTCTTTTATCAGAAGCTCCGTATACTGGACCAAAATGGCTTAATACATAAAAAAAATAGTAAAAGCCTACATAGGTTGTGCTCTGGCAGAGAAATTACCTATGATGAAAATACAACCTTGATCAAAGACAGATACAACGTGGTCAGAGGACCAATAAACGAACCATATTATCTTGTAGTGGACAGCTCTATTAAGTGGCCTGGAACCATCTTCTACGCTTACAGTAAATTATTCTACACGAACTTTTTGCAAAATTACAGCATTGAGGATACCATATTATCAGATCACTCCTGACTGCTCCCTGCTAGACATAACCTCTGATAATATAGATAAGGCTACTCGATCGCACCCATTCACTTATATATTTGAGTTGGTGATTTTAATAGCCACCATGCCAAGTGTCACCGATACGGCTGGCATTCTTGCCATGAACTTTGCAATTACTCAATCACTTACGCAAGAGGTGCATTTCCCTACGGGCTTCCCTAGTATCACTAGGACACGCTTCTCTGCTAGATCACTGCTTCACTTCTGCCCCTGACTCCTGCTAAGCCCTGCTGCTTTGCTCTCTTGGTAATTCTGATCATGCTGCAGTTTCTATTAATATCTCTCTCCACACCCACTCCATCCAGGTACCTCCAACCAACAGAATTTCGAACTACTACCAATGTGAAGACTGGGATTCGTTACGCGATTTTCTAAGTGATATTCCTTGGCAAAATGTGTTTAGCCTCCCCGTTGAGGACTGTCTCTCTAAGGTTTCCTCCTTGGGGAAAGTTGGCAATGATGCTTTCATCCCGACAAAGAAGTTCCGTCCTAAACCGTATTCCTAAACCGTATTCCTACCTGCTCGGCCGCCATTGCTTATATCGGAGCCACGCGTCTAACCATAATAGACGCCTATTTTACTCTGCTCTTAATGAGTGTAAGAGGATATTAAATGATGCTAAGCTGTTGTTTTTTAAGAGAATGAAGCAGGTTTGGCTCAAAAGACTGCAAATATGAACTGAACATCTGCAAATTCTCCATCTTTCCTTTAATCAATAAATTTGAGGTTTTCACAGTCACAGTAGATAAGGCCGAGGGCTTTGCATAACTTCACCCTAAGAACTGATGCTCAACTGAGGGATATTTACATAACCCACTCTCTGGTCTCTAACATAATTTGAAAACTCGACCAAAATAAAGTAAGCAGAGACGACGGAATCCAGGTAATTTTCTTGAATAAATGTGCCCCTGAATTCTCCTTCGTCCTATCCAAACTCTATAGTTACTGTCTCAGTGCTTTCTGTTTTCTTGCCTGCGGTAAGTCCTCTTTTGTGGTTTCTGTATTTAAGATCTTAGGAGGACACCCGGAGCATCTAATTATCACCCTATCAGCCTCCTACCAATTTTCGGCAAAGTCTTCGAGGCTATCATTAATTCTGAAATAATCTTATCGTCTTATCGTCCATAAACTATTCTCCAACAAACAGTATGGATTCTGCTTTGGCAGATCTAATTCTACCATCACCGAATTTCTATACCGGCGAAACTCGTGTTGTTGCCCTGGATATTCCCAAAGCATTTGATAAGGTTTGGTACGATGGCCTTCTGCTCAAGCTACAAGCTTTGGTAGCACTGGACACTCGCTTGCTTAGTTTGATTCAATCGTTCCTGCGAAATCGAATCATGAAATTCGTTTATTCTATGTCCGGCGCTCTTTCTAATCTTCATTAACGATCTCCCTTGTGCGATCAAATATCAAGTATTTATGCTGACGATACCACCATATACTCTCTCATCAGAAAGAAATTAGACAAAGCAGACAAAGATATCCCCGCTGCTGATTTTGAGAAAGACCTCCAATCTGTGGCAATCAGACTGGCAACAAGGTATCACCCTTTCGCAATGAAAACAACCAAATGCAGCCACCACTTCTACATCATCAGCTTATTTTCTCGCACTTTCCACCTGTGCAACTCCGTTCTGTTTATTTGTTTCTCTGATAGCTACAATCTTCAGGAGTTTAAATGCAACGTCAATTACTATCTCTTATTCTCTTGGCTGCCATGTTTTCTTATCTTTTCCCCATCACTCCCAGTATCTTGTTCTTCTCCCTTTTCACACTACTCTCACGCAAATCTCTTTTCCAGTCTTCCGCTTAACCATTTTCTGACACCTCCTGTAACCGGTTTCTCTTTGGTTTATCTTTCTCTTTTCCCTCTTCCTATCTAAACTTTCACTATCCTCTTATGAACCCCTGCGCATCAATGCCACTAATGCCTTACTTGGGGTGAAAAAGCAAAAAAACAAAAAAACAAAAAAAAAACAATGAAAAAAAACAAAAAACAAAAACAAAAGCAGTACAAAATTCACTGCTTCATTTTTAAGACCGCAAGGAAAATAGAAAGTAATGAGAAAGGAAAAAACGTGCGAAGAATCACTACAAACATTCTTGAAATTATACTCTATTAGAGAAACCCGTAGAATTTCCACGGAAGAATAATTATGATTTCCTGGAAAAAAATTACTTTGTCATACTACAAATGATAGTAACGTCTTCAAACATAAAGGTATTGGATAATAAAATAACGATAACACAGAGTGTAATTTTATTAAAATATCTATAAAAATAATGTCCATAGAAGCTGTGGTGATACCGAGCAAAGCAAATGAACCGGATGTTTGCACTCTCAGGACCAAAAAGTAAATGACCAAAACTGCTCTGTGCGCAGCCGGCTCCACGCAGAGGTTCCGGCAGAGAGCTAAAAATTAATTAAATATTAAATTCCAGTTCGCGAGCCTACGCGAATTTTATTTATCGACCATTGGGAAGCCCAGAATCAAATACGAGTGTGAATTCCCAAATGATGTGCTGAGATCCACAAAGACGATATAAAAAGCAGATACAGAAAGCATCGCCACGAGACAGACGAGACACACAGAGCCAGACAGAGAGACAGAGAGACCTGAGAAAGCACTAGCGTAATTAGCACTTTCCTTGACCAAGTCAAGTGATTTACTATGCTCGCCGCCTTTCCCTCGCCGTTTCTTCTTCGCTGTCTCTAAACTACTCACCGACCAAAGGAGCAGATACATCAAAGACATTCCTAATTTACATCGCTCCTACATTCATACGTACAAATGCTCTTTTCAGCATTTTATTGCCATGAACTTTTAACGTCCGTTGGATTCATCTATAAAAGATTACTTTAATTGTAAAAACCTTAGTTAATATGTGTATATATAAAATGTTGTTTCTATACTCAATTTGCTTTTCGTGTTTTATAATCCCTTTTTATAACTTATAGTGTTCTATTTACAACGAGGCCAAATTCCGTAAATTTGCAACAACACACAACTACTTCTCACTAGAACGGATGACCCAATAAAGCTATTTTACTGTAATCTTGTATCATATTAAGCGTATGCAAAGACCATAACCAAAAGACTGTACGCTATTTTGTGGGAGATTTTGAAAGAAAAATGTTTTTTTTATTACTGAAAAATCATGGCTCCTGTGTCCAGTGTGAACAGAAAAGACCAACTGAGTAATGGCCAAGAATGTAGAGGCCAGAAATCTCGTTATTAGGTCGCGGGATACAACAAGAAACCAACCTATTTTTACTATATTGTACAGTACACACACATATATACTCACACAATTACTGCTACAACCACTAGCTTAAGATAGTTACGGTAATGCTATATGCTCTCTCCTCCTACTTTCTCATTCTTTACTACCCTTCCGTTTGGTAAAGGTGGGAGAAATGCTCAGGAGAGCAGCGTTTATAAAAAGATAGAGAGGAAGCATAAGCTCGTGTAGAGAGTAAGTGTGTTATCTTTCTTTAGTGGCGTAATGGACGAAAGAACTAACTAACTAACTAAGGGAGGAACAAGTAGAATTATTTTTATGATAATGTCAGATTTTAATATACCGCCAGGCATATCGTGAGCAGAGTCGGTGTTCGAGAAACTTTTACCAGGTCAAAACAAAAACAAGAAAGGATAACAAAACGTGAGTAAATGTTTTCAAATTCGAGAAAAATACTTTTCAAATGATTAAAAAATGTAAAAAAAGCATGAGAAGACGGTCTTATAGTATCAGAAAATCGAAACTTGATATATATAATATAAGAAAAAAAAAGATATTCACAAAACACAAAAGATATTCACATCAGTTAAGTAATAGGTTTGTTGAAGAAAGGCCCACAAAAAAGGGACAACCTATGTAAATACTGTATGTTACTTTAGATGTAACAACACCCCAAGAATCCGTTGAGCGTACAAGCATTTCTACCAGAAAAAGGAAGCTTATTGAAAGACTAGAGTTTAACTCAAAACAAAAAATACAAAGTTCATTACTTTGAGAGTTGATGCGGTGAATACTAATAAATGAAATAAAATATTTACTAATTAAAAAACAATCTGAAAAAGGAATGTTCTGGAGCAAATAATACTGTCACGTTGGCACAAATGTACTAGGCTAGACGCTTTAAATAAAGAATCGCAGTTGCAAAAAAATATTGTTTGAATCAGTCAAGAGTATTTCTAACAGACGTCACGGTGAATAGCCTAAGTAAGACTTAATATTATAACTGCTAGAAAGCGAGTTAAACGTAAAAAAAAAAAACGAAAAAAAATTAACATACTATCTCTGCCACTCCCCGTTCTGCAATTCATTTATATAAACTCTTCAGCAAGGTTGTCATCTAACTTCTCTATTTTTACCCTTTCGTCTTGAAAGTGTCATAATTCCCAAGCCTTCATTCCCGAAAATGTCAAAAATACTATTTTTTTAATTCTTCGCTTAAGTTTTTTTTTTATTTCTGTAAAGAAATTGTCTAATATTCAAAGGGGGTTGTTATTTCATAGCTTTTTAGTATTCTTTTTCTGCTGAAGACATTTTTCTGACTCTTAATAATTTGCTTAGTTTTTAGAAGTCGTTTTTGCAATTAAAACACTTTTCATATATTTAAACTTCTGTACTTGTTTCATGGATGTACGTTGTGATGCAGTGGATATAGGCTCGGAACGAAAAATCAGAGAGCCGAGTTCGAATACTAGCTGAATTCGTTGTATATATTTACACACAAATAACTTTGGGAATGATATAATCATCCTTTCTACCTCCATCTATGGGTTAAATAACAAGACAGATTGGGTTCTATTGCTTTTCTACCGCATAAAATATTGGCAACCTCCTTTCGGGAAAATCCGGTCAGTCATGTCTCGAAAGAGATATGATCCCACAAGCGTGTATCGGGTAAGGCACTAAACTGAATGATTGACTTGTTTGATATTGTCTTTTCAAAATTGTAGTTTGCATCTTCAGTTTCTTATTTTTTTTGTTTGCTAGAAACCATACTTTCCGTTGTCCCTATATTAATATTTTGTAGTGGAACTCTGGATCCTGTTTGGTCATCAAATCGCAAAATTCAAAATACTTCAGAGAAACGGTTTTTCCACAGCTAAAGAAAAAATAATTCTGGAGCCACCCCACGTGACTGGATTGAATATTCAAGGATGGTATCTAACCGGTCACGGCGGTCAGTCAGGAGAGGTGGTTTGCTGACACACATCTAAAATATAACCAATTTCAAACCAACCCGGAGTTAAGGTAAGCTCGCACCATGTTCTTTTTCTCCCAATCTCTCTCAACACTTACTGCTACAAATATTTTGTACGAACTCTTAATACCACAACTTTATCATTGAACACGAACTCTAGCCTTAACTTCTTAATGTTTCTAATTATACATTAACTCCTACAACGTATGTTATTCCTCCTTTTAATAAATTTCTATTTTAACATTTAAAATGTATATTTTAATATTCCACTCTTCTACACTAATGCATACATTCCAACCTGCCGGCAACCAACCTTGATGATGATGATGATGACAATTCTACATAAAACTTGTAAGCTGTAAAATGTTCGGTTAAGTCTGACACAAGGTCAAAGCAAAGAAACATTAACCAGCTCCTTTACAATACAAGTTCTTTGTTCTCGCTTTTCTTCCTACTTTGTTTAGGAGATCCTGCAGATTTCATTCTGTGCTTGGAGAAGGCCCCTTGTCCGGGGATTCCAGATCTGCGACAATACCTTCCACATTGCGCTAAAAGAAGAACTCAGCCAGTTAAGTCCCATACGTGATACACCTTTGGGCGATCATGTCTTAAAAGCAATGTCACACAATTTCGGTAACATTCAAACATTTTCTGCCGATTGCGTGAATAAACATCAAATTATAGAGTTTGAGGTTTGTTTAATGGAATATCAACACCTCTGTGGGTTATTTAATGCCAAAAAGGCAGGGTTTTAAAGTATTTTTGTTTTATATTATTGTGAGAAGTTTGATTTAATCAGATTTTGATGAGAATTTTTTGTTGTTATTCATTTTTATTTTAGAAAACTAAAAATATCTTCTAGTTTTGTCTTCAACAATTTTTACCGAGAATAATTTTTTCCTTAAAAAAGTGTAATGGTAATAATTCTTTCTTTAAATATACATATTTTTCTATAAAATGTCTATTTGTATGTATATATTTCTATAAAAGTGTATTTTATACTTTCATATTGTTTTGACGCCATTTTTTTTTTGGTGGGGGTTAACTATTTGCCCATAGCTGGAACCCTGATATGTTCTACCACTCCGGTTCAGGGTGGACCTGGGAGAAACAGCAATTAAGAGATGGTTCCGTGCTCCTCACAATCTCCTAATCAAAGGCCTTGCGGCTGGATGCAGTTTACCGTCATGCCCAGGACCTCAAATTATGAAGAAATTCAGTTAACATTTTTATTTCATTGATTGTATATATTTCAGGAAGCAAAGACAATGTGCTACTCGAGCGTTCAGTGAATTTGTTCACAAAAATAATAATTATTTACACATATATTTTACAGTTTCATTCAATGCGCGTAAAAAAATTCTTGTGAGTGGGTGAATATTTTTAAAATACACCTTTCACAAAAAGAGAAAATATCAACAGCATCTAAACTTATTTATAAATGGAACTTTGTCTGTATGTGTCTGTGTGTGTGTGCCCTTTACCTATAGACTTCGAAACAGCTCAACCGATTTTCTTGAAAATTTACACAGTTGTACTATAAGCGACTACAAGTGTTTTTAGCTAGGTTTTGTGTTGATGTGCTCTTGATAAATATCGAAAATCGATAATCGAAAAAGTCGGATTATAGAAGGAGTGGTCCGAATTTAATCAAGTTTGATACACTCATAGACAAAGACATAAGAAGCGGTATTCAGAAGTTTCAATGTTGCAGTTCTTACAATAGTGCAGAAAATGGATAATATATATATAAAAAAGCCAAGATGTTTGTGTGTGAGTCTGTTTATCTGCCTGTATGTCTGTTTTTTTTTCAGCCCTTTTTATTTTAGTTTTAGCTTCAGGTTTAGCTCTAAGTAGATATAATTGTAGTTCTTAGTCTCAGCCATGATACCATTTACTCAGAGGACTTATTTAGCTTTCAAAAGTCAGTTTACGACGTAAAACAAAGCTTATTTCATATCGATAGCAGGAAATCAAAATTTGACCTACATCCATTCATTTTTCTTTCAGTCTACGGTTTCACTTTAACTGGAAACAACTATTGCTTTTTAGACTTTCGTGCCAACGTCCAAAGTGTCTGAGCTCCAGGACCATGGATTAGTTTTAAAGCTTTCATTACACCCGCGCAACGCTGGGCTATACTGCTAGTATCTTGATCAGGACTGGTCGTTTTTGAAACCGTGCTATTGCACTTTACTTCAAAGTTGGGGTTTTACAGAATGAATAACGACAAGAAATATGTTTTTCAAAATCTTACTTTTTAAAATATTTTTGAGGAAAGAAGTTAAAAAATTTAGTTTAGGTTCAAAATCTTAGCGTTGAAATTTTCCTCCGGTGATCATTGTAGCACAGACTTTTTAAAATATATAATTATCTGAAGCTTTAAAAATTGTATGTAAACAAAATGCATAACACAATTACTAAATCGTTGTGCCATTAAAAGAGAAATTAGACTGAACAATGTAGCCATATTATGATGTAATATGTTATACGATGCAATAGTTTTAGCGTGATTTTCAAGATAAAATACAAATTTAAACCATTTTGACTTATAATTGTCCCAGCATTATTATTGTGTGATATACACACTTATCTATTTTTTGTTTTTATTATAATTTTCCCAGCATTATTATTGTGTGATATACACACTTATCTATTTTTTGTTTTTATTATAATTTTCCCAGCATTATTATTGTGTGATATACACACTTATCTATTTTTTGTTTTTATTATAATTTTCCCAGCATTATTATTGTGTGATATACACACTTATCTATTTTTTGTTTTTATTATAATTTTCCCAGCATTATTATTGTGTGATATACACACTTATCTATTTTTTGTTTTTATTATAATTTTCCCAGCATTATTATTGTGTGATATACACACTTATCTATTTTTTGTGTTTATTATAATTTTCCCAGCATTATTATTGTGTGATATACACACTTATCTATTTTTTGTTTTTATTATAATTTTCCCAGCATTATTATTGTGTGATATACACACTTATCTATTTTTTGTGTTTATTATAATTTTCCCAGCATTATTATTGTGTGATATACACACTTATCTATTTTTTGTTTTTATTAATTATGATATTTTTATTATGATATATTTTTATTTAAAGCATTTGATAAAAAGATATGGATTTTATTTGGATTTATTCTTGAAAAAAAGTAAAATTTTGAAGTCAGTTTGTAAGAAAAGAACGTACAAAAATTAGGTATTTCTGTACATTTTTTCAGATTATCTTTCAAACTAAATTCTCAAAAAAGGATAAAAACTATTACTGTTAATGTCAGTACTCCTTACAACAATCCCTAGGTTTCAAATCGAACGTTATGTTGATTTTCTGAAAGAAAAGGAAAAACATTTACCCGCCCTAATCTACATGCATGCCTATCTACTTAGTTTGATTATATAGAAAATGAATGATTGAACAAACACCACAAAATAAAAAAGCATGAACTACAGAAATATATGCTGAATATTTTGGCGTCATACGTTGCAACTTTACGTGTTAGCGGATAAGAAATTAATTAAAATCATCCTTCTTCTTGACTTTGACAAAGATTCACAATGACGTATGAAATCCTGGTTTTCACAAATAGAAAAGGATTGACCATGTGCTTAACGAAAAAGTCGAAACCAGATTTCGCAAGTAGGTGTTAAAATGATTTTTGACGCCCCCGACTTGCATGACTTGAAGACTTAGCGATCCAGTGCTAAATTAAAAAAGACTATATAAATGATCTCAGCGTCACTTAAGAGGCAAAGATGGGAGCAGCGAAAGAGAGACACATTTAAAATGTAATTTCAAACTTCAAGCGACCCGGATATTGTCCTCTTTCTCTTTCTCCTTATCTATTTCAACAATAACTACTAGAACATTTTGTACGAACTCTACATTTAACCTCTTAATAATGTTCCTAATTGAGCATTAACTTCTACAACTTATGCTATTCTTTCTTTATAATTAATTTCCATTTTAACATTGAAAATGTATATTTTATTATTCCACTCTTCGATACTAATCCATAGATTCCAACTGACTACCGACCTTTTGATGATGAAGAACCTTCTGATGATAATTCTGCAAAAATCTTGTAAACTGTAGGGAGTTTGGTTAAGTAAGACACAAGGCCGAATCAAAGAAAAATGAACTACCTTCCTACGCTACAACGTGAGCAAAACAGGATTAGAAATATTGTATACGTTTCTATACGATATCCTGTTATCCAACAAATTCCGTAGAAGAACAGCTGCTCCTGAAATAATCAAATCTGTCCGCTGGTGATGTAGCTATTATGCCTTCCGGCTATGAATAAACAATAAGGAATTAAAAAAAAACGTTCAAGTAGGTCGATCACATAATGTAATTTCCTTCGAGAATCGCCAGAAAATTTTGGTCATTTAAAAAAAGATAAATGAACAAAAAGCTGGTTTCCTTATATATGAGTTTTGACTGGTGGACGTTTGCTTAATTTTCTTTTCAGAATATCTTCATTTTATTTCCGCTTCAGTTTAAAAGATGAATTACTCGTTTGTTTAGAGCAGATTTACTTTCTTTTCAACCTCTTTTTGTTTCTTTGTCTTTCTATTCAATCTTTTGAATTTTGGGTCAGTATAGAAAGGGAAAACGTTCGGTTAAAAATTTGACCTAAGCTAAAAGATAGATTATAAAAGCAAGAATAAAAAAAAAGCTTGAATCTCTATCATATATATGTGTGTGTGTGGTGTAGATATAGAAGATTCCAAAGGAGTGCCCTGTATATAAAGTGGGAGGATAACTCTCTAGGAGAGATATAAATATATATATATATATATATATACACTATAGTCATCCGCAGACAGATCTGTTTCTCTATATTACAGCTCATCAGTACGGCTTAGACTCCGGTCGCTTCCTAACCCAGGATTGAAACCTAACCGAATTGACGTCAGTCGGCGATTCTACCCCATAGGCCACGAGCGTCCAGTAGAAGTCAAGCAGGCTTTTTAGCGCGTATAAACACGCCCAATAGCTAGAGTGATCCAATTCATTATCGAATGAGCGGTGCGTAAATGCCGGAGTAGCTACTGTTTGCAAAGTCTACCACTCTTCCAGAGTGCTCAATCAGAGTGTGAGAGCGTATATATATATATATATATATATATATATATATATATATTTTTTTTTTTTTAATTTTATTTTATTATTTATTTTTTAATTTCTTTGCAATCTATTTAAAAAGGAAAAGTAGTAATTTTTCTCCAGTTTCTGAAAGGTTTTTTCTGTTGCTGAGGTGATGTGTCGTCCCCCGTGGGGATCTTCATATCGAAATGGCCATTCAACATCTTTGAATTAATCCTTTTTTAATATATATATATATATATATATATATATATATATATATATACATATATATTATTTACTTATTTATCAAATAAGTTTATTTGCAATATATATTTCTTTTCATTATTAATTTTATATTGTATTATAACTGTTTTGTTGGCTGAGTAATTCGCATAATTTTAATTATCTAGTGGTGTGGTGGTTATTGTGATTACAACGGATTGATTAACTATTATTTCTTTAATATGTTAAATGTTCTTAATGTTTTAGACTCTAATTTCTTATCCTTTCACCGTTATTATATATTTTCTTCTTATTTTCTCATATAATCTTTTCTTTTAAATTTAATTTTTTTCCTCTCTTCTTTCTTCTTCTTCTTCCCCTTTTTCTTTAACGCTATCTCTCTCGCTCCCAACCTCTTCTTTTATTTTTTACTTTACAAATTGACGTGTCAGGAGTCTGACTGACTTACGTAAAGTATCTTTGAGTTGACATCCGTTCTCACGCGTGCTCTTTGATTATATGTATGTTTACATGTTTATGTATGTATGTATGTGTGTATGCATGTATGTGTGTGTATTCGCCTAACTGATGTAATGATGCATTTTTTCTCAAATTTTCATTTTTAAGGGAGCGATCTTTATTTTTATTTCGTTTTCTTCGGGGTCTTTATTTGTGAATATCATTCATGTTAAATCTTCAGTACGAGAAAGACGGAAACTGAAGATGGTTCACCTGAAATAGGGTCAAACTTCCGCCAACCATGGAATAACGTGTCTGTCTTAATTCACACACACGCACACACACACACACACACACACACACACACAAACACATATATATATAAGAAAAACTAAATACACTATCTAAAGTGGTTTTAAATTATAATCCGTTTTAATGAACTAATTAGTTGTTCATTTAATTAGTCCACGTTCTATTCGCTTCCTTCGGTATAAATATTCTCCCGTCATAATATAAATTTTTAGACTAATCTCGGGTAAAAATCATCAAGGCTAGGAGAAAAACACTTCATTGGGCCGAATAAGTGACTGTAAATCCATTTCCCACTCACTCACAAGCGCATGAATACGTATGCACAAATAGGGGCGAGGAATAGAGTTAAAATATAGTGACGGTGAATTTTAAATTACTTCATTGTAAAAACTGAGATTGCAGTTAAAAGTTTAAGTAGAGCTTTTGTGCGCGCTTTAATTTAATAGTATCTAATATAATAACATAATATAACGGCGACAAACTCAAAAATATGCGAGTGATTTAGTTTAACTATAAATTGTAATTAATTAGATAATTGATATGCGATAAAATAAATTATAGTTTTTTTGTTTTTTTTTAATCATATCACTCCGAGCAAGGCGGTAACAGCACTGATGTGCAGGGGGCTACATAGGAGTGAAAAGAGAAAACCGAAAACCGCATCCTAACAGAAAACAAGAGATGAGCCTCTTCACCTGTTCAATAGATGTGAGTGGAGTGTGAACCGGGCGATAGTTTAGTCTATCTACTCCAACTGAAAAAAAAAAAAGTGAGAAGATTGGAAAAGAGAAAACCTGAAACCGCATCCTAAACAGGAAACAAGGGATGAGCCTTTTCATCTGTTCAATAGACGTGAGTGGAGTGTGAACCGGGCGATAGTTTAGTCTATCTACTCCAATTGAAAAAAAAAAGTGAGAAGATTGGAAAAGAGAAAACCTGAAACCGCATCCTAAACAGGAAACAAGGGATGAGCCTTTTCATCTGATCAATAGACGTGGGTGGAGTGTGAACCGGGCGATAGTTTAGTCTATCTACTCCAATTGAAAAAAAAAAAGTGAGAAGATTGGAAAAGAGAAAACCTGAAACCGCATCCTAAACAGGAAACAAGGGATGAGCCTTTTCATCTGTTCAATAGACGTGGGTGGAGTGTGAACCTTATAGTTATATCGTAAAATATGTGTTGTAAGGTTATTACTGTATTATAATAGCAAGGGAAATTATGTAGTTAGTAGATGTACTTATATTTATATGTCAAGTTGAAGGGAGTTTATGATCTTTTAGCATTATTCTAGCTAGATATGGAGAAAAATTTTAAACATCCGGTCGTTGTTTCATAGTGTGGAAAATTCGAAATAGCGGTAGACTCCACGATTTTTCTTTGTTTCTTGTAGATTATGATTAACATTTTGGAGTTTTTAAAATTAAAGTTGTGATTTGCATCCAGAGTATGTTTGGCTAGTGCATTGGTAGAGATACAATTTTTATGTCTTTTTTGTGTTCATGTATTCGTTTATTTAACGATCTAGTTTAGGTACCTCCATTACACCGCAATTATATTATTTTATTTATAATTGGCTCTCTAATTTAAATATTAATTACATTGAGCCCTCCACCTGGATCATTTTTTAATATTTAAATATTAATTAGGATCGGGTCTTTGGGGATTTTCCTTTTGGATTAAAGTTTTTAAATTATATATATATAATAAATTTCGATGTTCAAAACTGTTGAATGATCATTTCAACATGAAATACCGAAGAGAGATTTCATCTCTCTTAGGTATTTCATGTTGAAATGATCATTCAAAAGTTTTGAACATCGAAATTCATTTTATTTTATGATTGGCTCTGTAATTTTAATTACATTGAGCTCTCCAACTGTATCCTTTTTTTTAATATTAAAATATTAATATTAATTGGGATCGGGTCTTTGGGATTTACCTTCCTGCTTTTCCTTTTGGATTAAAGATATTTTAAAAAGTATATATATATATATATATATATATATATATATATATATATTTCCTTTTTTGTTTTCATCCATATATATATATATATATATATATATGAATGAAAACAAAAAAGGAAAGACTTACCTTAGTCACTGTGTTTTGTTTTCCGATGGACCGTAGCATGTCAAATGTAAAGTTACGAGCAGAAGTAAAGATGTCATTATGTTTTCAGAACGTTTAAATTTAAGAAAGTTCATAAGTATATTAAAAGCTAATTATGATGACTTCTCAGTGTCGAAGTTAAATGTCTAAAAACGAAAATGGGTATAGTTGTTATTGTTGTTGAATTATTTTTATATTGTAATAGTCATTTATTTTAATTTAGTTTCAGAAATTAATTTTGTATTTATATAATGTTAGTTACAGAGCACTGTTTTTAATTTACACATTTTCTTTTAATTTTAAATAGTCATGCATATTGACTTAGAAAAAAGTATTTCTTTTAGGAAAGGTTATATTTGAAAAAAATAACTAAAAGTCGAGATAAATTATGGAGGCTGCTATGCGACGAAATTTAATGTCTAATAAAGAAAAATTTGTAAAGGACGTCGTTAAATATTTTTCAATGTAATGCATATACTTTTTTATAATCATATCGTCCCAAGCAAGGCATTTTATTGCCACTGTTTTGCAGGGGGTTACATAGGAGGAAAGTTATGAGAAAGAGTGACAGGTTACAGGCGGCGTCAGAAAGTGGGTAAGAGAAGGGTGACTATGGCCATAAAGAAAGAGATCAGTTTATATATGGATTGTAATGTAGAATTGATCCCCCACTTTATATCCACATCATAATAATATAGAATTTTATTATTATTATTATATCGTCCCAAGCAAGGCATTTTATTGCCACTATTTTGTAGGGGTTTACATAGGAGGAAAGTCATGAGAAAGAGTGACAGGTTATAGCGACTTTCAGGAAGTGTGTAAGAGAAGGATGACTTTGACCATAAAGTGAGGGATCAGTTTATATATTGATTGTAATGTACAATTGATTCCCCACTTTATATCCACATTTTAATAATATAGAATTTTTTTTATAATCATATCGCCCCAAGCAATCCATTTTATTGCCACTGTTTTGCATGGGGTTACGTAGGAGGAAAGTTATGAGAAAGAGTGACAGGTTGTAGGGGGTGTCAGGAAGTTGGTAAGAGAAGGATAAGAATAATGATGAGAGTGGAGTGGACGGAGAAAGGAGCATGAGAGAGAGGATGTGGGTTAGTGAGAAAGAGATGACTATTGACTTTACATTTAAATTCTTGGAGATTATCATTGTCGGGAAAGTAAGTAAATGGAAGGGAATTCCACAGCCGGAAAGTGCGAGAAAAGAAGCTATTGGAGTAGAATTTGCGTTTACAATTTATTGATTTCACAGTAAAAGGGTGGGATCTAATTGCTAACCTTGTGGCTCAAGTAAATTTATATATAGGGGTACCGGTGAGCTAAGTTCATCGGAGCAGAAGCCGTGAAAGTATTTGGAGAAGAGACACATGGAAGCCACATTGTGCCGGTGAGTAAGTGGCTGTGTCCAAGCTGCCAAGTCGGAATCTATCATATATTTATATAAATTTAAATTGAGATTAATTTATTCAGTATATATTTGAATAAAAGTATATTATGAATTTAACCATGTTCTGGGTATGACATTCCAGTAGCATCAGAGCGAACATAAAAACTGGTTGTATCAGTTCAAAACGTACAATAGAATGCGTTCGAAAGCAAAAAATCAGACTACGTATACGTGGTTAGGGTAAGTGTAAAAGTTCCTAAGAAAACATTATTCACTTTGTTTCATTTAATTTGCACGGAATGTATATGACTATAAACAGACTAAAAATTAAAACAAAATCTGTTTTATAGCATCAATAATAATGGTAAGGATTTGTAAGCATCTCCCTCTCTCTCTCCCTCTCTCTCTCTCTCTCTCTCTTTCTCAACGGATTTCTAGGAGGTTTTCAGGAGCGAGGAACCACATCTTAATTGCTGTTGTTCCCAGATTCACCCTGACTCGGGTGTTAGCACCGGTTAGATTTCTAACTATGAGCAAATTGCCCCCAAATTTGGGTCAAAACATTATCAAAGTGTAAAAATAGATTTTTTAGGAAAAATACCTGAAATATATTTTTTTTAAAAATATTACCAGCAATACATTTAACTCTCTACAAAAACCCTTTTAAAAATATATCAATGAAACCTGATCAACAAACTGATTTCTTACAAAGAATAAATATTCTGTTTATATGAACGTCTACTAAAAATATTGTCTGCATTAAATAATCCATTGAGATTTATATGCCGTAGAATCAAATCCTTAACCCATTGGAACCCAGTGTTTTCAGGTTTTAAAACATTAAATTCATTTACAAATCACAATAATTTTTCTTCCAACCGGGAAATATTTGGAAGGTAATTTTATTGATGTATCAATATGTTCTCACTACTTATATATAACAATGGTTTTATATAATGATTTAAACCCATTATTTTTTACAGTTTTTTATGCTGTCCTTAAATGAGGACACTGGATGAAAATGGGTTAATTTAGCCGTCTTTACCACTGGGCATACGGTGAAAAGATATTATATGAGACTGGATGTTTTTCAGCATCCAGTCTCATATAGTATATAAAAAAATGACACGAGGCGTGCTAACGTCAGCAAATATTTTATTTAAAAACGCCGCTCTATCCTTTATTCCTAGAAATCCGTTGAGAGAGAGAGAGAGAAAGAAAGAGAGAGAGAGAGAGCGGAAATGCTTACAAATCCTTAACATTATTATCGATGCTATAAAACAGATTTTGTTTTAATTTTTAGTCTGTTTATAGTCATATACATTCCGTGCAAATTAAATGAAACAAAATGAATAATATTTTCTTAGGAACTTTTACACTTACCCTAACCACGTATACGTCGTCTGTTTTTTTGCTTTCGAACGCATTCTATTGTACGTTTTGAACTGATACAACCAGTTTTTATGTTCGCACTTATTACACAACTGACAGTTGATAACTGGCATCAACAATATCCGCGATCTCTTTGTAATTCTTAATTGCAGATTTAAGAATTTCGTACGCTTGAAGTAACGTCCATCGCAGACAATGACCATAGAACAACTAATCGACAGTCGAGACAATAGTGTCTTGGAGTGATAAAAATCTGATGCAGTCACAGATGACGCAATATTCTTCAAGACCAAACATATTCCATCATGCGCCCCGAAAATAGATTCATATTACTGCACACCACTGCAAATGATCTAATATGAGAAAAAGAAAAAAAAAACAGGAATCGCTTATACCCTGTAACTTCAGTGGGTCTAAAACTAACCGTATGTCAAATGAAAGGAAGCTAAAGCAGTTGTTTCAATTAACTTGCACAAGAGGGTATAAAGAATTGTAAAAGAGAAATTCTTTTTGCTTTTCTTTTTTAGTGAAAGGCATAGAAAATATATAACAGCCAAAAAGATAATGACGTCACTAACAACAATAAAAATTACAAAAGTGGATAGAAACATACATTTCTATGTGCTAACTCATTAATATCAAGTATCCAATACAATTTATCCAATGTTGAAAATATCACAGCCGCATCGAAATGTATTATGGATATGATCAAAACCAAATATATCCACAACAATAGTAAATAATTATATATACCTACTTCAGAAGGTGTAGGTATATATAATTTAAACTGTCACAACTGCTCATCCCAGTATATTTGGGAAACTTGTCGAAATTTAACAAAAATTAACCATGAATACTAAAAAATCTTATGCACCTCAATTTATCAAACGCATTAGTCATACGCAGAAATAAATTCAAAAACAACTTTGATCTAAAGGATTTTGATGATATCCTTATTAAAAAAAAATATGTCTGTTCCTGAAAGAAAAAATATTTCCAAAGCGTATATAAATGAATATAAATATATTAAAAAGTAACATCATTGACTCAATTTTGTTTATTAAACATTAATTTACGTCACTTACCATCCGCCATGATGAATATCTATGAGCGTTTCTTGAATCAAAAATGTTTGAAAGCTGGAAAAAGATTTATTTCCGTTTATAAATATTTCTTGCAAGATAAAATCCTTGTACTTAACTTGATAAAGTCCATCAGAGGAAAAAACGTGTTAGATATAAGTTTTCTCCTTATTTATATATATATATTGTTTACATTGTTTATTGCAATGTTTATGACGTTTCGGCCACTGGCTCATGCATCCTCATGGACAGTGAATGTACGCGTTGAGTTACTTCCAGTGACTTAACCCAAAAAGCTGTGTTCAGTACCAGGCTACAGCAAGGGTGAAGGAATAACTTAAAAAACTCTATTGAATCTAATGTCATGTCTGCTGCTAAGATAGATGGTTCACTCTGTCGTGCTAGACAAATTTTCTTTCCTGAATCTATCTCAGATGTTTATATGTCTACCATTCATCCATGCTTAGAATATTGCTGCCCTGGTGCTACTGCTATATATTTAATTTCCAGATAAAATCCAAAGAAAATCTGCAATATTAGTGGTGTTGACTTGGCTTAAAGAGAAATACTAACATGGCTACCGGAAGTGGCATCCCAAATGGAATGAGAATGATATACCCCAGTGATCTAAATAAAGGGTTCAATTCGAAACTCTTAGCGCCTGAAGAAGGCCGGATCGTCCAACGGTCAAAACGTCGTAAACATAGCAGCGAAGATGAGGAGAACAGTCCAATATATATATATATATATATATATATATATATATATATAAGAAATAGCACATAAAATCTCAGAGTTTAGGCGGAGACATCCAAAGTATAGAGTCGAAATACACCCTATACATAATCAGAAAGCCACACATGAAAAACACTTACTTTCAATGTATATCCAGTTTTCCCAACAGACACTCATTAAAATGCCGACGTCCATTTCACCCTTCTTCATCTCATTAAAAATGTGATGAACATAACTTTGTCTTTAGTCATTTCGATTCAAAGACTTTTATTATAAACTTAGTTTCTAATTCTAAGCACTGAAACTCGAGGCAAAAGCGATGAGTAAAATGCATTAGATGACGATTACTGATAACTTGCTATTGGATAATTGATTTACAACTTATGCTCATCGAACGTGATAGATTTCCGCTATGGGAAAAATTAACACCTAAAATACTGCGTAAATATAAGTTAACAATGAATACTGGCAAACGACGCTATTTTCGAATTGATATCTCTTATCTGATTAGAAAGCAATATACAAATTGACGATCGATCAGTGCTAAATTTGACCGATTTTGTATAAGCATTCGAACATTTATTTCGGGATCTTTGCACGAATCATCCATCTTTTCATTCACTCATTCATTAAGAACTGCTAAGATTATATATATATATATATATATATAAATTAAGACAGACACGTTATTCCATGGTTAAGCGGAAGTAGGGGGTATATTTCAGGCGAACCATCATCACCATCTGTCTTTATTGTACAGAAGATTTTACACAAATAAAATTCACAAATAAAAGGGAAAAAAATGTTAATAAAATAAAGATCGCTCTCTTAAAAGTGAAAAATTAAAGAAAAAATTCATCATTACATCATTTAGGCGAATACACACACATATACATACATAAACATATAAACACGCAACATATAATCAAAGTAATGATGAATTTTTTCTTTAATTCTTTACTTTTAAAGGAGCGATCTTTATTTTTATTTCTGTTTTTGTAATTTTGGGGGTCGTTATTTGTGAATTTCATTCGTGAAAAATCTTCTGTGCAATAAAGACGGAAGCTGATGATAGTTTGCCTGAAATAGGCCCACACTTCCGCTTAACCATGGAATAACGTGTCTGTCTTAATTTTTCATATATTTGCTCTATATGTATTTATATACATATATATTTAGAGCTCTTCCAGAGAGTTATCTTACCACTTTATGTACAGGACACACTTATGGATTCTTCTATATATACACCGCATGTTTATACATATATAACGTTACATGTTAAAATGGAAAAAAGTTTATAAGAGATTTTAGTAGTTCCAAATTTCAAAAGAATTATTTGAATTTTTTCTAGGATAATATGAAACAACGATGTCACCCCAAGCAAGGCATTCCACTGCCACTATAGCGCAGGGGGTTACACAGGGCGATGGACGAGTTAGGATGTACATAGGGGGAGAGTTGGAGAGAATGGGAGGGTTAGTGTGTTAGGAGGTGTCTATTGACCTTACATTTAAACTCCTGGAGGTTATAGCCGTCGGGGAAGCAAGCATGCGGAAAGGAATTCCACAGGCGGGAAGTGCGAGAAAAGCTGTTGGAGTAGAAATTGCGGTTACATTTCATCGGTTTCACTGTAAAAGGGTGGAACCTAGTTGCCAATCTAGTATCGCGTGCAAACACACACCTAGGGGGCACCAGTGATTTAAGTATTTTTATATATCAAGAGACGCGTCACAAGTAAACTTTTCCATTATTTCTTAAAATATAATACTCTCTCTTGATATATAAAAATTCAGATCGCCGTTTCATATTCTGTATATATATTTATTATATTAATATAATTATTATTATTAATAATAATATTATATTTACTCAAGCCTCATTATGTATTGGCAGTTTCTTATTTACTTAATTTGTTTATTCATTTACATTTTTGTTTATTTTGTTCATTTCGCCTTTTTGGGGGGTTGATTATCTTATTTTTGTAGCTTAAACTATTGATTTGTCTAATACTTTAGACAACATACTTTAGTGTGTTCGCATGTATTTCTCATTTGAAGCTAATATTCATTGCACCACAACGTCTGCGTTATAGTGCAATGGATATCGGAACGAAATGAGAAATCAGAGACCCGAGTTCGAATTCCAATTGAATTTGTTGCAGTCACTTAAGTTTAAATACCATTGGTAAAAATGTAAACCAATCTCTCCCAAGCTAGGGGTTGAATAGCAGAACAGATTGCTTTCTATAGCTTTGGTTAGCAACCAGCCTACCGCAGAAAGTAATGGCAAACTACTGTGGGAAAATATTTTCCCTTGTCAGTCTTGAATCACAAGAGACACGATCGCCCAAGCGTTTATCACGTATAATAATTAACTGAATTATTGATATAGAGTCTATTGTTGTATTTATCCTGGTGCCATTTTACAAAGTATTTATTTATAATTTTCGAATTTTAAGCAATGTAATTTATATTTGTTTTCGAGTCTGCATTTTGAGATAAGTTCTGATCGTTTGTTTAATAAACCTTGTTAGTCCAGGAAAGGTGTTACATGTATTTTCCTCTTCCAGACAAATTATTATTTAAAAGTCGAAAACTAAAAACGAAAAATGCCAATATATGCCATATATACAAGTTTAAAGTAAAAAAGAAAAATAACCAACTAAATATTCAATTGAATAAAATAATAAAAAAATATGACCAAATAAAGTAAATAATATACAAATTAAAAACAAACAATAAATAAATAAGTAATAAATAATAAATAATGATTAAAAATTTAATAGCCTTATAAAATATCTAGAATTCGGACCCACAATTATTTCTCCTCTAAAATATTTTTAAACATAACTGTCACCGCCTATTCTGTAACAGTTAGGATAACCCAATCGATTTTACTTTTCATTAACCACTACATATAACACAAAAGTCACATGATACAGCCTGATACAGACTGTCGCTGCCGGGAGTTGATATCTACAGAGCAGGTTTATTTAATTCGAAGATATGAGAACTCTCTGGAAACTATTAATCCTTTAATATTTCAAACATTGGTTACACGGTCGTGAATATTTGTGAAAGCTTTCCTGTAGGGTTATAAAGTGGGCAGTAGTGTTGGATATCGTTGGCGGACTCAAAGGATTGCAGTATATTTGAGGGGTGACTCAATGAGCGAAACCCAGATATAAATTTGGCACCCAGGCTTCAAACAGGTTCATTGGAATTGAGTGTCATTGTGAAAGACCTTCAACAAGCATAAAATGGAAAAAAATATTTAACGCATGCTCGTTGAATGTAATCGAATCCGCCAGCTCAGGAAATAGAAAAATCTGGAGATTGAACAGAGTCTTTGACAAAATATGCACCCGTTTTGAATAGCTTAGTTTCTGTTCTTCACGTTTTGTGCAGTGTTATTTTTAAAAATATTATATTTGTCAATCAATTTAGCTCTTTTTTTGGTATTCAGTTTACCCCAAACCTAAAGAGAGAGAAAGAAAGAGAGAAAGATAGATAGACAGAGAGAGAGAGAGAGAGAAAGAGAGAGAGAGAGAGAGAGAGAGAGAGAGTGAGAATCCATTGATGGATTATGACATTATATAAGTAGACTATTTCCTTATTAAAGATTAAATATCTGTATCATTTAATAATAGTGTTTTTATCTGGTGTAACCAAGCTAATATTAAATAATTCCAGACTATCATATAAAAACTAAAAATTGAACATGACCCAAAGATATAAGGAAATTCAAAATTCATATATGGCATCCATCTTGTTTAGAAGTTCAGAAACTATCAGCTACAATCATTTTCTCAGTTTAAAGTTTAAAAATTGATGCAAAGGAATTAGATTTCTAGGTCTTAAATAAGAATGTTTTTTGTCGGATCTATTTTGCTGGCAATGAAGAATCACAAAGAAATTTACCAAATAACTGTTCAGCAATTTACTTGAATTCTTCCATCAATGAAAGGCAAATACAACTTAAATAGTATAACTCGAAAAAAAAAATGATGACATGATAAACATATTAAATTTTTACATTTTCTTAAAAGTTTAAGAAAGAAACTCTTATCAGTAATAGAAAGCGCGATAGTAGTTAGTTAACTTAAGAAACCTATTTTTTTGAGGAAGAAAACGAAAAGAGTAAGTGAGGTTTGATAAATTTCAATCGACTGGAATTGTAACTGTTTGGTCAAAAACTGCCGAAATATACTTTTCTTGGTTGATTTAAAGTAATAAAAAATATGATATGTGTGTAATGTTTGGTGTTGGAGACGATCGATGCTTGCTAACCATCGACTCCTATTAATGTGGATTAACAAGATGGATGATGATTAATGAGAGAGCGAAGACGAACCCTGATAGCGTGCTCCGTGTCCCTTATTATATTTCCCTCCGGATCCGCAGGGGCCGTAACCCCTGTGACCCGGAGGTTATTTCCCTTTTATTGGTCAGGGCATTACAATATGTTATTCTGCTTTCACAGTTGAATATATGGTAGATAATACTCAGCTTTTGGGCATATACATGTTTGTGTGAACGTAATTATTAGGAGGTGGTATGCTTTACGTTTTAGCTTTGGTGAAGTTATATTTTATGAACAGCGATTTCTTTAAATAATTGTAAGACTTTATATAGAATAATATCTCGAAGGAGATTTTTCATGTTGATTGCTTAGCTTGTTCATTTTTATCGAAACGGTTACGGGTTATTTAATGCCGAAATCTAAATATTGTACATCTTCAACTATAGATAAAATGTATTAGGAAAAAAGTGTGGGCGTAACAACTTAGAAATAACAAAAAGAAATAACAACTTAACTAATGACTAGTCATACATAGAAATACATTCAACCACAATTTTGATTTTAAAAAATGCTGCACTCATAAAGAAAAATAACTCACTTAGAAGGAAATACTAGAGAATGCCGCCATTGAATATTACCCAAATAAAATGTATTGTTAGTCATTTTACTATATATGGAGTTGATTTTTTTAATATAAAAGTTATTGCTGCTATTTTTATATTTTCAAGTTGTATCTTTGTTTTCCTTTTTTTAGGGTGTTAATTATTTGCCTAGAGCTGGGGTCTTAACAGGTGTTCCTAATCCGAGCCAAGGTGGATTTGGAAGCAACAGCGACTAAGAGGTGGTTTCACGTTCTTCCAATCTTCAATCTCCCAATCAGAAACCTTCGTTGCCGATAATGAAATTTCTCAAAACTTCGTTGGTACATCATTTGAAGTAAATGTGTTCGCGTTTTTATATCATTTACGTGTTTATAGTTATTACTTTTATTAATTTCTATGATCAGGATACATTTAATGACGATCAGTTTAGTTGATGTTAAACTCGATCGTTTGAGAAGTACGATTTGGGCTTAAAATCATCTAGATTGTAGATGTCAGGGAAGCATTCTCTCGGGAGCTTTTTAACAAAGTAACAGTTCTGGAGTAGAAGCTATTTTCATCAAAGGGACATAGAAGGCATGGGGAAAGTTTGCTACCGTGAACATAACCACGGCCGGTCCTATCTGTGAAGATCCGAACTTGTTTGCTCTGAAGAAAGTTACTCGTTCAAGCTTATGCCATAGAAATAGCGTTATAGTCGTAAAAAGCTGACGACATTTTGCCTTTGCGACAGAGGTCACAGAGAGGGAAATAATATTTGTAAAGCTCGTTGTGTGTCATTACTTTTCACATATAAATCTTCACCTTCCCGCTTCGGAAATGCCCTAGATGTATCCGTTAATATATTTAAAAAAAAGCTGGTTCCCAAACATAAAGGCGAAACTCATAGATAAAACAGCAGGGGATAGCAGGTGAGGCAGAATTATCAAATAGTAAAGATTCAGAAACAGTTTCAAAATGTTGTATCGTTTACTTCTCTCTAATACTCTAATGTTTCACCAATTTTTGTGCTGGTGGTAGTTGTGGTAGTAGTGGATTTCGAGGAGCAGGCATTTCCTTCATTGGCGAGGTTAGAGGAACTGGTGTATCAAAAACATCATACAACACTGTCATCAGCATTTCTTCATCCATTTCCTGTATGACATTTTATTACGCCTTGACCTTAATTAGCGTAATTGTCTCTTCTGTTCAATTTTTTAACTCTCAACATACAGGTTACTCTGCCAAGTCTTCTAGTGATTGTTCCATCTTCCCAGAAATTCTCTCCACCTTTATAGATTTTGAAAAGGTTGTCTCCGGGTTTGAAATATTTATTCACAAAATTTTCTTTTTTCGCGTTTTTATTTGTTGGACTAGGCAATAGCCTGTTAAATATCGAGTGAATTCTTCTTACATAAGTCAGTTTGGCTGGTCACATGCCTGAAACTGTGCTTGAGTTAGAAGTGATTCTGTACACATATAAAATTCCTGGATGCTACTGTCATCTGTGACCAAGCCGTGATTCTTTCTTAATGCGCTTTTGAAACTTTTCACACATCTTTCCGTTTGACCGTTAGATCTGGGATGGTAATGCGGGGTCACAATGTGATTACTGGCCAGAGATGTGCAGAAATGTTTGAATTTTCTTTCGGTAAACTGTGTTCTATTTTTGGTAACTATTTTTTAGGCCCACCAAAACGACTAAATAGTTCGTTCAGTACATTTATAGTAGTTAAGGATGACGGGTGTTTACATTTGAAGATTACCAGACACTTAGAGTAGCTATCCACAATCATTAAGTGGTAGTGACCAGAATGTATATTTTGGGCCATGGCTGAAATTTTACCGGTGGTATCTTTGCCGCTAGTTGGCATCCTCTACAGGCTTTCACAATCTTTTTGATATCTTGGTTCATCCTTGGCCAATACTTATAGCTAGGCATTAAACTTTTCATCATTTAAATACAGGGATGACTTTTGTAATATTTATTCAAATTTTTCCTTTGTAGTAATGAATGTATCACTCCTCTATCTGCGTATAAGTGTACTTGATTACATGTCGAAAAATGTGATATTTAGATACCTTTTTATATCTTTCATTCGGCCATAACTGCTTTTTCATTTTCTCAATAAATTTGCCCATTTCTGATTCTCTCTTGATATCTTCTAAAGTCACTGGCAATTCACAGATAGTATTATATACTAACACTTATAGTTCTTTTTCTTCCCTTAGGGCAGCTATTACCGTATCCTCAAAAGGCCCTGCAAATTTCGGGATTGGTCTAAAGAAATTATCGGCACGTCCAAGCTTCTTTGAGGGTAGAAATTCCATTTTGAAATCATAATTTAATAAAATTATTCCCCAACGCTGTATCCTGAGTGCTGTGTTGGTAGGAATACCTTTCTCGGATCCACAAATTTTAATAACGGTTCATGATACGTTTGTAGAGTAAATTTTGGTCCGAGAATATACCTGTGGATTTATTTTTTTTTATGTAGTTTATGATCAAACTCTTTTTCAATCTGGCTATAGTTTTTTCTCTGCTGGAAGCAAAATTCTAGAAGCATGGGGCTTAGGCTTTTTGGTTCCAATTTCAAATTTATGGAGAATCACTGCTCTAATTCTATCATTGCTATCATCGGATGCCTCGATTATTTCCCGCTCGGCGTCAAAAGAAGCTAGCGATAAATCTAACAAACATATTTTTATATTCTGAAAAGCTTCTTTGCACTCTTATGACAAATTCCATTTTGCTCACTTGTTCAGTAGGTTGTTCAAAGGGACCCGAAGGTCATACGTTTTGGGAATGTAGATCCTGTAATAGTTGGCCAAGCCTAAAATACCTAAAGACAGGTGACGTTGTTAATTACTAGCATGTTCTTAATGGCTTCAGCTCTTTTAGAGTCAGGCCTTCGACCATTTTTGTCTATTATTTGATCTAAATATTTGATTTGTTTAATAAAAAAAATGTATATTTCTCCGAGCCGAGTTTGAAACTGTACTCATCTATTTTTGGAAAACTGCCAAAAATATATATGCTCTTTATATTGCTTGTTATCGTCACACTTTATTAGGATGTTGTTGAGGTTTGCTACGGCAAATTCTAATCATGCCAACACGTTACCCATTATTGTTGGAGCGACTTTCAACCTAAATGGATATCTATTTAGTTTACAGAGGCATTTATGTAGATTTATTGTTAGTAATTTTGAGCATTTTTGTCCACTTTTACCTGGAGCTAAGCGTCTAATTAATTTTTATTTTGAAAAAAAAAGTCCCACCATTTAGTGTTGAAAAAATGTCCCCAGATAAAAGCAAAGTGGTCTTTCAGGCAACCATCTGATCCAGTCAAAAAATCGGCACATACTCAATTTCTTTGTTCTTTTTCCTACATATGTTTTTTTCTACATATATGGAAGGTGGCACCCAATTCGAGTATTCCACTTTAGAAATTACACTAATTTCTTCTAAACGTGCCATTTTTTGGTTCGATGGTTATAAAATCAAGAATGGAACATTTTTTTGGCTTAAATACCTGATTTATGCTGTTTTTTATTTCAATCCCTAACTTCGGTTTTCGTTTATCCTCGGAGTTCTTTAAAGAATACGTGTGGAAATTGCTTTCTTAAATCAGATATACATGTTTCTGTTTCATTGTTTTTTTCCATTAGCCGACACATCCACTTTATGCAAAACGAAATCACGGGTATTTCCCACAAATCGAATAGCAGAATCCAATCTGTACTGAATTTGTCGTACCGGGTAGCACATAAACTTTCGATTTGAATGTCTTTTCAAAAAGTGATACATTGCAGCTAAATTCGTCGTTGAAATTTTCCCTTCTTCCCAATACACCTTGCGCCATTTTTTCAGTATTTTTCAATGGAGGGCTACATATTTTGTCCATGTTCGTTTACAATAGAAATATCATTACCATTGTCCAACAGTACTTTCACGGTTTGACTGTTTATTGTCGTATCACATACTTTCATTTCTCTCCATCTTTCATTATCAGACAAGAAAATATTTAATTTAGTTTTAAATTTCGTTTTTTGTTTTTTTATTTTATTTTTGCTGTGAGTGATTTTGTGTCCAATATAGCCTCATAGAAATCAAATCTTGTTTTTGAAAAAACAGTCCTTTTTTTCAAATGTAACCCCCACCACAACCAACACACGGATATTGTTTTGCTTACATTTTGCAAATTTCCAAAGTTTAATAGCCTGAACGTGAGAAAAGTTCTTTTTCTTAATCCTTGTGTTTTCTCGTTTCGCGTTTATCAATCTTTAGCACTCCTCAGTTACTTTGTGCAGTGTTATTTCTAAATCTTCTCCAGTATAGTCAATATTCTGGGTCGGATATTTTTATCATTAGCTGCTGTTAGTCCCTGCACGAAAATTAAACACTTGAACATGTCGAACGACAAATTATCTAATTTAAATAATTCATCCTGTGAGTTTCCGTTTCCCGCGCATGTGATGATATCTTATTTTTTTTTATTTGTTTCACGATGTTCAAGCATTTATATCTTATATGAAACAAACCTTCTCGTACATCAAAAATTCCTGACTAAATCATTATAATCTCTTCAAAAGATAGTTCTTTTAATGTTTTTGATATTAAAAGATTCGCATATTTTGTATTTTTCTGTATCTTGTTTTTGTAGCAACAAGGTGATTTTCTCTTCATCAGACCATTAGGCACATCTTTTCGGAAAAAAAATCGTTTTGCATCTACGAAAATAAGCTGGAAAATTGACACGATTTCCTGGGTCATATTTAAATTCTGATAAAAATTAGATATGTAACGAAAGACATGACTTACCTCAGAATTTGAGATGAGTGCGAAGTGTCTTCCTTGCAAGATTATAACAAAAAAGAAATTTGGCCGCTATTGAAGACACATGCGTGCCTATCTCGTCCATAACGAGACGATATTTGCAGACATGCAAATTTTGGCCGTCTTGGAATGGCATAAAAGTCAGGGTACAAGAAGCGCTGGCAGAAACAGTGGTTTTTTTTCGGCAAATTGCGTGTGTCAAAGTTGCGGATTGACAGTCAGACTGATAAAGAGGAAGTAGTAGTGGCTTAGTTGGTGTTCATTTCCCAACTACCCTGTGTAATGGCCGAAAAAGAGAAACCTGAAATTTCTTTTTTTAGGCGACCAATGAAAGGAAGAAAGAAAGAAAAACAGCTGACATGCTGGCGAGCGTCGCACTGCATTTTTTTACCCCCGCTCATCACCAATATTTTTTTTACTACAAGATATACCTTCGGCTGAAAAAAATCTTCCTCGTTCCTCAATAGTACTTTTAGATCACACAGCTTTGTTTAACGATTTCTTGTCTTTAGTTTTGCTGTTTGCGTAATTGCATCAATTCATCTTGAAAAATCTTTTCAGACTTTTCGAATTTTTCTTATAAAATCTTAGACAATTCAGCGAAATGCTCCATTTTGTAATAAATTTTAAGCGAGCTGAATCCTTTGTATTCATGTTCGAAAAAACCTACTTCCCACCATTTTAAAAAGATCCTTAAAAGTCCCAGATTTTTTATTGTTATGGTTTAAAAGATAATTATAGGACAGTCAATACGTTAAGTGCCATATGTGATACACGCTTGGGCGATCATGTCTCGAAAGAGACATGACTGACTGGGCAGATAATTATCCCGCAGTAGGTTGCCATTGCTTTCTACGGTAGATTGGTTGCCAACCAAGGCTATAGAACCCAATCTGTCCTGTTATTTAACCCATAACTAGAAAGTAAATAGGGATTAATATCTTTCCCAAGGGTATTTGCACGTAAGTGAATGCAAGGAATTCAACTGGAATTCGAACGCGGCTCCCCGATTTCTCTTTCCAATCCGATATCCATTGCACCACAACGCATCCCGGCAATTATCGGACACTTTTTCTATAATTTTTATTCGGAATCTGTTGAAGTTATTTTCGACGTGAATCTTCATTCACCACTGTTGTATCATTGAGAAGTAGAATATGTATTACTTTTAACAGTAAATGTGGCACATGGCCAAAGGTGGGTGAGTTGAGATTGGTACTCTCTTCCTATCGTATACCAAGCTAATTAGATTCACAACCGAATCATTCATTACAATTTCTTCATTCACCAGAAGAACCCATCCATCACCTTCCAATCCTCCACACACCACAATACCACATATTTACAGGGAGAGCTAAAAAGGTGATATAAAAATTTGATTCTATATACAATAATACAAAATATATTTAAAAATTTAATCATAGGAAAATGAAAAGGGGAAGGGATAAAATGCCAAAAAACAAACTAAAATATACAAATATTACTAAGACTCATCCATCCCACAAAAATGTTGTCTAGTTGCTGTATTCCGTTAATTGACGAAATCAAAAAGCACACTCGCTAAGGGATAGGGGAAGGATAAATTAAATAATGGAATAGGAAAATCAAAGACTGACCCAGTCAAGATGGAAAAGTCGGGACAAAAACAAACTGAGGGATTGGGAATCTCGACATGAATCATAACAAAAGAGAAAGTCGGGAACAGGCTAAGAACACATTAACTAGGTATACAAAAGATATCTAATTTAACCAGGGGGGGGTTCGCAAGAAACCACCCCGTTGTACAATAATGGACTTAAAAAAATAAAATAAAAAACAGCCCCAATTCACGTAATCCAGACTTGCTACAATCACTCACCTTTTGCTGAAATCTGTCGATACCAACCGCTTTCTATAAGATCTGATCTTTATCTTGAACTGATGCTCAAAGAATCTAATCAGATCCAGATGAGACTAACGTTCATATCGCAGGTGTTCTTCTATGCGCGACTTCCAGGTCACCATTCGTGCGACGGCCCAACAACTTCAGATAAACACTACTTTTTACAGCAGAATACATGGGTGACACATTATCGCACGTGTACGTGAGATCGATAGACACGAGCTGCTCTCGAGCGATACGAGCTGTCACCTCACCGACACGGTCCCAGAAAGGGCGCACCTGGGGACAATTTAAGAAGGCGTGCTCAACCGTTTCTTCTAAACTAAGGTCACACCGATGACAGTCTGGCAAATACGCCCCACCAATCTAAAGGCCATGTCATTGAGAGATAGCCTGTTCCGAATCAATCGCCAGCTAAGCGAAAACTCAGGGTTTCTAATATGATTTGCTTCTGGCGTCCAAGACTAAAGCAAGCATGACTCGGCCGCCGACAAGGCTAGAAAGTCACGTATCAACTCCGTACACTAATCAACAATACCAGTGCCTCCGTGGACGAGAAAAGTCAGTGAAGCGAGGAATGACCCGCAAGACCTCTCGACAATCGAGTAAGAATTTCGATTGATTTCTTGCCTTACGTCGGCGCTCAGCGAGAGGGGTTATAAGAAGGGTAGGAAGGCGTCCCTAACACTCCCTACCAAAATCGAATTCTCAGTCAACACGCGGCATAGGAAAGCCAACCTCAAGGCGCGTCTCTGACTCACCACGTGTGCCATTCCCTGCCTACATGACACGGACGTTTGGAATAGATAACTTTGTTGACCTGATGCTTACGTTCACCTCACAAGAAGGTGGTCAACAAACACTTGATCGGCATCCTATGGTCATCACAGAGAGGGAGTACAGACAACCGATAATGGATGATAGGAAAGACGTATGTAACAAACCTTTCAGCCCTCTTCACGGACAACTGTGTTCGATACCAAGTCTGGACCGACGCTCCCACTTTTTCCAGTACCTCCGACAAATTCTTCTCCAGCTGGAGATCCGGTCCGAACCAAACTCTAAGAAATCGCACGGATCCGTCAGTCCAACTGAAATGCGTCGAAAGAGCGACCCGCTTACAGGTACCTAACCGCAAGCCAGAAGACTTGTCGCGGTTAATTTTGGACCACACCACCTTCTCGTTCCGCTCAAGCGACTTCTGTATCGCCACAATGTCGTACCCGGCTTGAAACCCACTAGGACGGTGATTTCGCGTAAGTCAGGGACGGCACTCCCTGTCTCTTAGCCGTAAAGTAGGGGCAACCCTGACGAACTGATCTAGACAGCGCGAAAGCGCGCGACTGATTTCCGTTCACCTGTACCAGAGCACTGGGGAAGGGATACAGGGCTCTGATCCACTTGCAGAAGTCGGATTTGACAGCTGCCATCTACCGATAGTCGGCTCTACTAAACGCCTTGGACTGATTTAAATTGATTAGCGGGACTTGATCGTCGTCTTTTACAAACTCTATGATGGAGCCGATCAAGTGCAGGTCAGCTCGGGTTTTAACAGTATCGGCAACTGACTGCAAACGCTCTTTTAGGATATTGGTCAAAACTTTATCTTTGTGTTCGGCAGATTTATGGATCAGTAATTATCTAAAACCATAAAAACACACTTGACTTTTTTCAACAGCGTGATCACAGCGTAATCTTTTCCCTCCCTTTTTTTAAAGATGAGAATCGCAGGGGAGACCTTTCTTCATAGTCTATTCCCTGTTCCTTTTCGGGTACTATTGCTGTTTGTTGTTTTTGCTGCTGCTGTGTCTGCTGTGGATTTTTTTTGCAGGCGATGGCAATCTATTTGACGTCCTGCTAAGTAGGAGGGAAGCAGCCTTTTTTCCCTTCCTAACAACCTTAATCCAATCACCTGAACTTGCTTCATAGCCGGCCTTTTTATTTTCCCCTTCACGTTGGTTTTTCTTTTTTTTTTTTTTCACCGGAGGTATTACCGGTTGCACTTGTCCCGTCTCTACATTTCTTCCGAGGAACATATTTGACAAGTGCGCGGCCGCTCCACATGACCAACAGTGTGTTCTACGGCACTCCACCACAACGAACAGTTTTTACCCAGATAAACTAAAAATGTCGGGCACTTTTAAAAAGTTTGGGCGATATCAGAGTTACATTAAAGCAAGCATCCTGTGTAGACACTCGCCTTACTCACCACCTCCTCAACGGAGCCCAAACCCTCCCCCCATATGGTTGCATGGTATTTCTACAGCATGGTATTTCTAACAGCATAACATCGCTAGGGACCGTCTTGCAAATATCCTTGGCACAATATTTACGCTGTCAGAGTCAGAGCCTCCTCCATGCTTTCGCCGCTGGCACCAATAAACTTTCGGGTTTTGACATCAGATCTCAGCAGAGAGATCGTTTTCGCCGCAAACACATTCACCACCTCCGGAAAAATCACAAGTTCATCGCCATTAATTTAAACATTGTATTTTTCATGCATTTGTAGGTAATACGCGGTATCCTTCTTAACGGAGATTTTAGTCCACACCAACAGTGAAGGTGTAACTGTCAGTAAAATAGTTGAAAGAGATGGCTCAGTATTAATTTCCTTTTCGTTTCCATCCTTTCCAAAACTTCTTCATTGCTCGCAGGCTCGATCCATGATATCCGAAGCATACTTCTGTAGAAACACATTTCCGCTGTTTCAAGTTTTTCCTTCATCTTCGAAGATATTGTCCAAAATTCACTGCCATATTAAAGAACCGACATCACATAGAAATCTAGTACTCTCTTCTTTGTCCTGTTTCTTAATACTTTACTCAACTTCTGGAATGCTTCCTTCGCCATGCCAATTCGCCTTCGGATCTCAGTGTCGCCCTTCCGTCTTTATTGCACAAAAATGGGGAAACTAAAGTTAGTATGTTATAGGTATATGTTATGGAGAAACACACCTATTCCTCAGATAATGAATTCTACCTCCTATATTAATACGAGTTAACAGGAGGTTCTTGGGAGTTCTTTCGACTTCTTGTCCAGTCCATTCACCAAAAAAATCATGGCCCCACCACCAATGACGAGATCGCTAAACCCCACCCCATCTAAATTAACTGTCCTAAGGAGTGCCTCAAAAAGGGTTCCTACATTTAACACTCCTATGTCCACACCCACTCCCTCCCCTTGCCAAACACCTAAATCTTCTCCCAAAAAGAAGGAGAAACGTCATAGAAGTCCCTCGTCGTCTCCTGACACAGAAAAGTCCGACAAAAAAAGGAAGCCTCGCACAAGCTACTGCAAAGTATCGGAAGTACAAGCAGAAAAATCATTAGAGCTGGCCAAAAGGCACAAAGAGCTGAAAGCCCTTATGAACTTCCGTAAACTATACGGGAAAGACATTGAAAACCTAACAAATTTCCCCAGAGCCAAAAGAGTTCTCACTGTTGTTAGAGCTGGCCCTGGAACTTCGAATGTGTGGCAAATGATGGAGGAGGCAAATAGCGCCTTCGCGATGGACCCTCCTATGTCTTTCTGCAAAGATGAGGAGGTGGCGAATTTAAGACAGTTCTGTGCTGGGAGGCTCCCCTTTTTTGTTCACCCCTCCCTGTACAGAGCTATGAAACTAATATTTCCTTTGGACGTTGGCGGCCTGTCCCATGACGGAACCATTAAGAGTGAATTGGGCACAGGACCAATGGGACAGGCCGTCGGTGTTCTCGTCCCGGCTATGTTCAATGTGGAGGCGCAACCTTAATCGGTTCAATCATGGCTCTCTGGTTAGCTAGTTTGAATGCCCGGGGCCTGAGATCAGAGTCTCGCAGAGCGAGACTCGTTCGTGATCTTCAGAGTCTCGGGGTGAATGTATGCTGTTTGCAGGAAACCCGGTTTTTTGCTCACGATCATGAGAGGATTCTGTCTAAAGATTTCCATCTTTTTTCAGCATGTTTTGATGAACGTTCGAGAGGTGTTTCCTGGCTGGTAAGCAAGTCTTTGGATGCAACGTGCGCCCTTGTTTTCGCGGATCCCGCGGGCAGACTTTGCGTCCTGGATGTTACCATAAAAGGTAGGGCCTTACGTTTCATTGGGGTTTATGCGCCCAATGTCCATGCTGAGCGGCCTGCTTTGTTTCGGCAGATCGAGCCGTTTTTGACGACATCTCGTTCGGTAGTGTTAGTGGGGGATTGGAACGCCGTCCTTGACCCCGAATTAGATCGTATAGGTTCAAATACGGGTACTAACAATCCTGACGTGAGGCCGTTTCGGGACTTTATCGACAAGTTCGATCTTGTCGATAAGTATCGTAACGAGCATCCGCGGAAAATAGTGTGGACTTGGACAAATAGTGGCGGCTCGGTTTCCGTGGTACGTTCCAGTTACCTCGACCGAGTTTTAGTTAAGAGAGTCGAAGTAGGGCTCTTAGAATGTCCAAGTGTTCATTCGATAGTTTATTCGAAACATAGGCTCGTCCGGGTCCGGGTAAACTTAGATAAGCCTAAGCCTAGGTTGGCTGGTTACTGGAAATTGAACGCATCATTGTTTGATGACAAAGATTTCCAGCACCAGCTGAAACTAATGATTCAGCGGGAATTGACGGGGGCTGTTATTGGGAACAGGTGGTGGGATAAACTTAAATCAAAAATTAGGTCTTTTGCTGCTGACTATAGTCGTCGGCTCAATCTAGCTAGATTAGCAGAGCAAAAGACAGTAGAAGAAAAAGTTGATCGGGCTGTTAAATCCCGTGTTAGTGGGGACGTAGCCATAGCTAAGGCCGAGCTGGCCTCCCTGCTTATCAGGAAGGACCAAGCTCAGGTAGTTAGGGCTAGGTTAAAAAGAATGTCTTGCGAGGCGACGAATATGGCCGCTGAACTGCGGTTGGAGGAAGTCAGGAAAGCTTCCCAACGACATATCGCGTGCGTCACATTGCCGGAGAATCGGACCGTGACTACAAACGCGGGCATATGTGAGGCTTTTCGTGATTACTTTCAGGAACTTTTCACCAGGGTACCCGGTCTGAGCTCTGCTCAGTTCGCCACCTATTTGGCTGACTTTCCCCGCCTTGAGGCGGCTGAAGCGGCTGGGTGCGAGGGGCCCATATCAGAGGATGAAATCTGGGAAGCGCTGAAGCTAGTTGGCCGGGACAAGTCTCCGGGATTAGATGGTCTTCCCTACGAACTGTACTTGAGGCAGTCGCCCGTGCTTGTCCCTCTGCTGGAACTGATTTTCAACAACTGGATGAAGCAGGGGTCTATACCTCAACGCTTCACCAGGGGTGTGATCAAGTTACTACGCAAGGATAAGAACGGTGGAGATGGCATAGGTAATTTTCGGCCCTTAACTATGTTAAACGCAGAGTTAAAGATTTTGGCCAGGATCCTAGCCCGCCGTTTGCAGCTTGTCCTGCCTAGTCTGATTGGCTCGGAACAGACTTGTGCTGTGAAGGGCAGGACTATCCAGGACAACCTTCATATGGTACGCTTGATCATTGAGCAAGTCGACAGTGAAGCCGCGCTGATCAATTTAGATCAGTCCAAGGCATTCGATAGGGTTGACCATCGATTCCTCGAGTCTGTCCTTTCAGCCGCTGGTTTCGGGCCGTACTTTCGCTCCTGGATTCGCCTCTTGTATGCAACTCCCGGTGCGCTGGTGGAAGTGAATGGGGTAAGATCGAAGCCTTTCGTATTGTCTCGCTCCATTCGTCAGGGTTGTCCGTTATCGCCTTTACTCTACGTGCTTGCGTTGGAACCGTTCCTTCGTAAGTTGAAGACGAATCCAGTCCTGCGGGGAATTTCACTACCTGGTGCTACCACCTCGGCCAGGTATTCCGCCTATGCTGACGACATTTCGGTTCTGGTGTTGAATAAGGCTGAGATTGACGAAGTCGGCAAAGAAATCAGAGGGTACGAAACGGTGACAGGGGCCAAGATCAGCCGTGATAAGTCTGTTGGCTTGCGGTTGGGTGCGTGGAAGGGAGTTTCTCTTCCCGGACCTTTCCTCTGGACGGACGGGCCGATTAAGATACTCGGCATCTTTTTCGGTCCTGATCTCCAGTTGGAAATGAATTGGTCGGCGGTGCAGGAGAAGGCCGAGGCCGCAATTTCATTGTGGTCTCGGAGGAATCTTTCCTTAAAGGGGAGGGCGGAAGTATGTGCCTCGCACATCTACCCCATTCTCCTTTACCATCTTTCTATGCTGCCACTCCCGTGCGCCATGCTAATGGATTTAGTTAGGATGTTGTTCTCCTTTTTGTGGGAGGGCAAGTCCTCTAAGGTGTGTCGCGAGATCTGTTACCTGCACCCTTCTGAAGGCGGTCTAGGCATGCCTAGCGTTGAGATTCGTCAACATACGCTTCGCATTGCGTTCCTAGACCGAATGTGTCAGCAATCGGATGGGGAAGGCAACTTCTGGAAGGAAGATGCCCATAAGAATTTCCCATCCCTTAGAAGTGTGCACTCGTCTGAATATGAGGCCAGCCGTTTACCACGTGGCGAGTGCGCCTTCTATCGTGAATGTCGGTTAGCTCTGAAACGACTCCAACGGGCGACGGATGGTCTCTCCGACGTCCAGGCGTTGTCGCGTAAGGCATTATATCAAATTTTAGTTCGGGAAGCCGTTCAGGATGATTTGATTGGCGAGCTCGGTCTTACGAGGCAGGAGGCTCGCTCATTATGGCCGTGGGCGCCCGGGTTGAAATGTTTCACTAATGATGAGGCATCACTCACCTGGCTGGTGATACGTAGGGCCCTCTGGGTCGGCAAGAGGCTTTGTTCAGCGGGCTTGGAGAAGTCTCCAAACTGCGTGCGATGCACTGGGGAGGTGGAGTCCGTGGACCACGCCTTCTTTCAGTGCAGAGTCGTAATACCGCTGTGCAAGTTTGTTGAAGGCATCATGGTTCGCATACTGCGCGGAAAGTTCTCTGTCCTCGAGGCCAGTTCTGTCTGTAGCAATGTGTTGCTGCCACTGACGAAGGCTGAGCACTGTGTTCTTTTGCTTGCTAGGAGTTATGAGAGTCGTGATATGGAGGACGCGTCAGAAGGAGCTCTATGGGGACGAGAAGTTCACCTCTTCCCAACTAATCTTGTTCTTTAAGCATCAGCTTAAAGTCAAGATTAGGACGGAAAGGCGGCGGCTCCCTCCATCAGAGTTTGGCAAAAGGTGGGTACATCTTGCGCGATTGTGTCGAGTGAGAGGAGCTGATTTGGAGTGGCATATTGATGCCGGTTAGGCATGAGGATTTTGTTCTGACCACTTTGAACCTAAGCACCCCTGCCCTCATGTAGACTAGATTAGGCTTGATTTTTGTCTTGAGTTGTCTTTTATAATTTATTCTTAGCTAGAATTTGGTTGCTCATTGGCCCCTTTTATTTCTGTCCCCATTTTTCTTTTTAGTTTAACTCCCCCTCCCTTCCCTTGCTTAGGTGACTAGATATATCAGTTCTCTGGTGGGTGCAGGACGCTTTTCGTATTTCGGGTGTGACTTTCGTATTTGTTTTTGTGTTTGGATGTGTGCATACATGTGTGCGTGGTTGGAGGAATAAATGGTTTAGTTTATTTATAGTCCTGCATCGATTTCGTCCAGTTAACAGATGTATCTATCACGTGATAGAATATGTGGGGGGGTTGTTACTAATACAGTTTTGTTTAGTTTCTTGTATATAATGCGTTTTTTTTTCTTGTAAATATTCATTGTTTTTTTTTTATATTGTTATTTCCCTTCCCCCCACAGACAATCATTGTACATATTGGGAGCTTAGATAGGACTTCATTGAGACATTGTGGTATTATGGTGGATGTAGAAAGAAAGGTTAGTAAGAAAGCGTTGTTTTGGTGATAGGAATACTGTGGCATGCCTGGGTCAGTGATTGTGACTAGCTAAGTTTAACGTTAGGACTAGATGAAGACCAGCCTTCCCCATCCCCGTATTCGGCCCTGTGCCACATTTTTTGTAGTAAAATACAAAAATAAATAATGTTCTTTAGACTTCTATTGGAGTTCAGTAGAACTACTAGTTAGTTCCAGTTTGGACATAGTTGGATTAAGGCAGTTGCTATTAGTCGGCAGTTAGCCGAATACTAAGGAGTCACCTTTCAGTGAAAGGTTTCCACGTTCCTAACATTGTGGGTGCGTTGTCGATTAGCAACTGACATAGCACGATTATAACCTTCAGTGCGAAAATTACTGCACAACAGTGTATAGATTATTAATTTAATGCTGAGTTGCTTAATGTTTCAGTAAAACATTGTATATTTTAAACAAATGTTAAAAGAAACTACAAGACCTACTACAGAACGTAGCTGAAGAAAGGGGAAAGAAGGGACTAAAAAATAAACTACAAGAAAACCAATTGCATGGTTCTCTGTAAAAAGAGGAACGCAAAATGGCAACGAAGAGTGGAGATACTAAAATGAAGCAGGTACAGAAATGTAAAAACCTGGGAATTATTGTAACAAAAGACGAAAACTGCGACACTGAGAATTGAAGGCGAATTGGAATAGCCAACGATGCATTCCAGAAGCTGAGTAGAGTATTGAAAAACAGAAAAATTCTGCTAGAAACAAAAAAAGAGAGTACTAGATTGTTATGTGATTTCTGTTTTTCAATATGGGAGTGAGTGTTGAACAATTTCATCAAAGATGAAGGAGGGGCTTGAAGCAACAGAAATATGGCTCAACAGAAGGATGGTGAGGATACCATGAACCAAACAAGTGAGCAGCGATGAGGTTTGGGAGAGGATGGAAAAGAAAAGAAAGTTAATATTGAATATCAGGAAAATACAGCTAAAGTTCTCGGAACATGTACTGAAGAAAGAGGGTTTGGAGAATCTGATATTCACAAGTCAGAAAGAGTGCAAGAGAAAGATAGAGAGAGAAAGATAGAGAGAAAAAGTGGCGCGTAACATACTTGAAGAGCTTGAGCAAGTGGATAGCGGAATGGAGTTTGGATCGAGTAACAGGCGAAAGCGTGCTAAAAAACACTAGGGATATGGAAATGTGGAAGGCCTTGATCGCCTAGGTTTTGAAATAACACGGCCTACAGAAGAAGGTCATTTATTTGATTTGGATATAATATTATTGAAATGCCAAAATTTCTTTTAACAGAATTAGACATTTGTTCGTGCATAAAGTTGCAGTCTCGTGTCCATATTTGAATGTAAAGAAATGAATCCAAGTACCAATTAGCCTCTATAGTTTGCCTTTAAAAATGGCTTTTAGATCGAGACTCTCGATGTCGGCCAAAGCGAAGATAATATCGCTACTGTAGCGTGTTTATACCATCAATCATCTAAGATGTGTATGCGCCATATAAACTTTGACAAATAATTACACACACACACACACACACACACACACACACACACACACACACACACACACACACACATATTTATATATAAGATAACTCGACGCATACTTCAGTTAAGTGCAATACGCGATACACGCTTGGGCGATCATGTCTTTTTCGGGACATGGCTGACTGGGCAAAAGATTATTCCACAGTAGGTTGTTATTACTTTCTGTGAAAATTCCAATTGAATTCCTCGCATTCACTTACGCACAAATACCCTTTGGAAAGGTATTAATCTGTCTCTGCTCTCCAGTTATGGGCTAAAAAATAGGGCAGACTAGAGTCTATAGCCTTGGTTGGCAACCAGTCTACGGCAGAAAGCAATGGCAACCTACTGCGGATAATCTTCTACCCACTCATTCATGTCTCGAGAGAGACATGATCACCCAAAGCGTGTAACACGTATGGTACTTAACTGACTGAACGCATAATTAAACGATAAAAATGTAGAATTTATTTGTGCAGTTGTGAAAATGCAAACTGTCTCATCAAACCCAGAAAATCAAATGCTTTAATTTAATTTAGAATATTCAAAAATTAAACTTTGATAAATAATCACATACATACACACACACACACACACACACACACACATATATATATATATATATATATATATATATATATATATATATATATATATAAGAAAACTCCACACATAATTAAACGGTTAAAAACCCAGAATTTATTTCAGCAGCTGTGAAAACGCAAACTGTCTAGTCAGATCCAAAAAATCAAATGCTTTGATTTAACTCAGAAAAAAAACTAGTTTAGCACAGAGAGGAAATATTGAGATTAAGTGAAGGGTACAGGAGTATACAGTTCAGCATTGAAATAGCGACCGTACCGGAAATGCCACAAAAATTAAAGAACACTTATATCAACCCACACATATACAGAAAATCTTAAAAGAAAAGCAATATAGTATACAAAAACAATACAAATGAATAGATAACAACCACATACAAAACACACACGAACGCAAGTCTGAGAGACCATATATGCACACAATAATATGCACGCAATACACATAAAACTAAAAATAATCAAAATAAAAAGTAAATTAAAGTACAACTGTAAAAAAAGAAAATATGTCTATAAAGCAGAATATAATAACAGTCACAAATAATTAACAATCTAAAAGTTATATTAGACAAGTAATCATTTCTTATAGAAGCTAGTTACTATTTTTTCGCTTTCTTTATTTCAATAGAAATTCACTTCCATGACTCTAACCCTCCAGTTATGGGTTAAATAGCAGGGTAGTACTTTGGGACCCTGCCCTTAAAAACAAATTCTAATGAATCTTGATTCTCGAAAAGAAAAAAGTATTACTAGACACAAAAACTTAAAAACAACATTAAATTGAAAGAAAAACGTATTACTAGCAATAAATAAAAAAAATATTTAGTTAGCAATAAATGACCCGCCGAGGTTGATATGCCATAAAACAAAAACAACCAACCAACCAACTATGACTCTAAAATTTATTTGGACACTCACAGTGAAAAGGAGTGTGCCATTTGCGGTCTCACCATGTAGATAAATTAGTTGATGACGACTTTGCATTCAGGGTGCGATGGTTAAATTCTCACCATTTTACATTTTTAATTTCGCATAGACACGTTGTTTGGTTTGGATTTTGTCAACTACTTACTATAGTAGTTTTATAAATAACCTCTTACTCACTAGAACTCTTTGCAAGCAATTTATAAAGCCTTGAAATATATGTGTAAGTATTTATTTTCTTTCGTGGACAAATTCTCTAAATGTTTGGGAAGACAAGGAATAAAAAAAATGTTTGAATTTCTCTATAATTTGTTGTTTATTCATGCAATCCACGGAATGTTTTAGAAGAATTTTTGCGATATAAATTGAAATTGTGTGACATTGTTTTCGTCTTGCTGGAATACAGGGTGATATGAGTATATAATCGCCATTTTTTAGTTTCCCGCATGCGTGTTGTTTTGTTCTTATTTCATCGACTGCATAGTAGGGTCACTATCTGTAAATAAAAGATCAACGTGGCACTATTCACTCTGCCAGGAATTTGGAAACAGTTTGCTCTACTGGAGATATTTGTCACTTAACTGAGCAAGGTCATGCTAAAATTTGGTGAAATCACCGTTGTGATGTCCCCACTCTTTCCGGTTTTTTTCTTCATCTGCTCTTGTTTCCCGGTCTTTTTTTTTTGTTTATATGGAGCTTGGTGTAATTTAACATTAACATATATATAATGCATGAAACAACCGAAAAGGGAAAAATAACAACGACATTCTAGACGTACGCCCATGTGAACAAACGTACGCCCTCAGACACACTTTGGAAAAAAATCAACCAATGAAAAGTGTATATACCAAAAAAGAAAACGAGAAATGTAAACAGTCTATGGCTGACACACCCTAACATGAAGAAGCGGTAGTTGTCGGAGTGTCATTCTACAAAATTCTGAAATCGGAATGCTGAATGTAACTGCAATCAGTAAAGTGACAAATTTTATAGTTGTATTAATTATATATATAAATATTTTATTACTGCTGCCATATCTGGTCGGGTGCTCCTGCTATCCACCTAGGGGTCCTTGACAATATCCAACAGAGTATCTGTAATGTGATAGATACCGACTTGGCAGCTTAGATACAGTCACTTTCTCACCAGCGCAATGTTGCTTACTTGTGTCTTTTCTAAAATACTTTCACAGCTTCTGCTCCGATGAGCTTACCTCACTGGTGTCCCCTATATATGACTTTACTCGAGCCACAAGATTAGCAACTAGGTTCCACTCTTTTACTGTTAAACCAATAAAATATAAACGCAAATTCTACTACATCAGCTTCTTTTCTCATATTTCCCGCCTGTGGAATTCCCTTCCATTTACTTGCTTCCGAGATATTGTAGCTATTTAAGAATTTAAATGTAAAGTCAATAATCATCTCCTATCTCAAAAACTGGCATCCTCTCTCATGCTGCTTTCTCCGCCCACCTCCACTCTTATCAAAATTCTCATCCTTCTCTTATCTACTTCCTGACACCCCCTATATCCTGTCACTCTTTCTCATAACCTTCCTCCTATGTAACTCCCTGCACACAGTGGTAGTAAAGTGCCTTGCTTGGGACGATATGATTATCAAAAATTATTGATATAAGCTTATAAAAAGAAACGCATGTTATGTTTAAAAACCAAAATTATTGCTTCCTACTGAATTTAGATATCAAGCAGCATTTCACCAGTACAATCTGCTAATCACTCAAACGGCTCGGTCACGTAACATCATATTTGATTTTTTTTTATTACTTTTCTCTTAGTCTAAGAGTACCAGTTTTATATAAATGCTTCTTAATATCTTTTATTTGTCGTAATGTCAAGTTAATAGCCGTCTATCGAAGATAAATAGGTGATAGCAGCTTCAACAATCTTGACTGATAAGAAATATGTTTGTTTACCAGAAAAATATTTGTTCCAGTTAAACAGAACAAAAATAAGATTTGTAAATAATAGCCTATTTGGTATTTCACTTTGCACTTCCTTACGTGTGGATGCTGTTAAAAAATGGCACATTGGATGTCAGATACAAACACCCGGGGAATGTCTAATTTTTTAATGAACTTTACCACTGTTAGATAAATTGGAATAATATCCATCGGATCAATAATATTTGTAATTGACATGCAGTTGCGAATGAGAGAAAATGTTCAAATATTTATAAGTGTCCGCTTACATTAGAGACTCATTCATAACAAAATTAAAACGATAACAGAAAAAAAACTGTGTCCTATATAATTTATCTATCACGGCCGCTTTATTTTCTATGTATGTATGTATGTATGTATGTATGTTTCAAAGTCTCTTCATTATCTATCTGTCTGTCTCTCTGTCTGTCTGTCTGTCTGTCTCTCTCTCTCTCTCTCTCTCTCTATATATATATATATATATATATATATATATATACTAGCAGTATAGCCCGGCGTTGCTCGGGTGTAATGAAAGCATTTATATATATATTTTCTGCACTATTGTAAGAACTGCAACCTTGAAACTTCTGAATATCGTTTCTTATGTCTTTGTCTATGAGTGTATCAAATTTGATTAAAATCGGACCACTCCTTCTATAACCGGATTTTTTCGATTATCGATTTTCGATATTTTCCGGGGGTACCTCGACACAAAACCTAGCTACGAACACTCGCAGACGCTTATAATACAACTGTGAAAATTCTCAAGAAAATCGGTTCAGCCGTCTCGTAGTCTACAGGTAACGGAACACACACAGATACACACACACATCCACAGACACAGACAAAGTTCCATTTATAAATAAGTTTATATATATATATATATATATATATATATATATATATATATATATATATTAATCGTTTCATCCCATGCAAGGCGGTAACGCCACTGATGCGCAGGGTGCTACATGAAAGTAAAAGATTAGATAGGAGGAGAGTAAAGAGAAAGACGAATGGATTCAAAGACACTGATAATGGCGACTGATGCTACATCTAAATTTGTGAACATCTTAGGTGGATGGGAAACAAGAAATCAAAAAAGAATCACACAGTCGATTACTAAGGCAGAAGAAATTATTGGAACATACGTTCATATCAAGCTATTTTAACATTAAAGTGGTGTGACCAAGTGACCAACCTCATAGTACGCATAAATTCAGGCTAAAATCTTATTAGAACAATTGCCATGAAAATATTTATAACGATGTCAAATCACGGTGACCAGAAAGAGACTGAAGTTGAGATGCCAGGTCAGGACCGATAAAATTACAGACTTGATGATCTCGAGATATGTAACAGGGTCACCAAGACAAATATGGCAGTGTTATGATGCCCTAACGAATGCTAGATTTATGAACGTTCAAGATGGATTCTAGAGAGTAAAACGTGTCAGCTACTACACAGTGAACCAATCTGTTGAGCAGCCGACTTTGCAATGAATTCTAGATAATGTTTCCATTTAATGGCACTTGGAAAGAAGAAGAAAAGTGTTACACTCTTGGTTATTTGCATTTGAAAAGATAATTCTCTATAATAACTAATAGATTGCATTTTCCTTTTGGAGAAGTTATAGTTTAAAATCCATTTCTTGCCCCACTAAATAACTGAGTGGAAATCATTTTCGAGATCAGGCGCCAGTTTTGCATTATCAGATATATCGGATTTCTATGAAGTCAGGAGTAAATAGCCGTGTCATGATCGTAAATAGCAAGCTGAGCAACAGCTTTTTAGTAAATATTTTTTGGCCCACAACCTACTGAAAAGATACAAGAATCGGAACATGAATCGGGAATATGAATTAATGGTAACTCAAAAATATAAAAATAACTCTTTTGAGACATGACTGACTGGGCAGAAGATTGTTCCGCAGTAAGCTACCATTGCTTTCGGTGGTAGACTGGTTGCTAGTCAACACTATAGAACCCAATCTGTCCTATTATTTAGCCCATAACTGGAGGGAAGAAACGGATTAATAACTTTCCCAAGGATATTTGTGCGTAAGTGAATACGAGGAATTCAACTGGAATTTGAACTCGGCGCTCCGATTTGTGATTCCGAGCAGATATCCACTGCGCCACAACACACATCCCCTAGCAAGCGTAAAAATAACACGTTGAGCATTTGCGCATCGATCTGAACGTGAGGAAAACATAAAAATTGAGGGGTAGATTAGAATCAGGTTGGGGATATATTTTTAGCTAAATGATAATTAATATGGTGAGCGAAACAAGAGATTAAGATATGTATTAATGTTGTTCGTGTATGAAAAGACAAGGCGTCTCATTGCCTATAAAACGACTCAGTCACTTAGTTAATTGCCGTACGTGATACACGGTACGGCGATTATGTATAGAAGAGACATGACTTACTCGGTCGAATATTTTCCCGCAGTAGTGTGCAAATACTTTCTGTGGTAGACTGGTTGCAGAACTCAATGTGTCCTGACATTTAACACAGAGCTAGAGGGAGAAGAGACGGATTCATACCAAGAGCATTTACAATGGGTAATACATCGTACACCGCCCGATGATGTTATTATTGCGGTTCGTCAGACCCGTCTGACGAGCCGCGATAATAACATCATGACGCGGTAAAATATGTATTACCCATTGTAATAATCTAAAATCTTATATATATATATATATATATATATATATATATATATATATATATATATGTATGTGTGTGTGTGTGTGCGTGTCTAAATGAATAAAGAACAAAGAAAGTATTAACAACGTTCAAAACATTAATTTAAAGCAGTGCTCAATATAGAAATAGAGCACTGAATATTTTTTATATGTTATAGTTTGTAGTGGATAAAAAATTATGAATTAAAATCAACCTTCTTCTTCACTTTTACAAAAATTCCCAGTGACGTGTATAATCCTGGTTTTTCCCAAATAGAAAAAAGATTGACCACTTGCTTAAAGAAAAAGTCGACACCAGATTTCGCAAGTAGATGTGAAATTGATTTTTGTCCAATGGAAGCGACTTAGCGATACTGTGCCAAATTTAAAGGGACTATATAAATGACCTCGACCAGCGTCTGTCAGTCAGAAATACATCGAAGCAGCATAGGCGACAAACTAAAATGTATCTGTAGAAGCTTCAAGTGACCCGGACATTTGTCCTTTTTCGCTTTCCTTCTCGCGTGCTGATTTCTTTTACTTCTTCTCCCTCCAAAGACATTCTTACTAAACAAACACATACTTACGTACGAACTACGAACATTTTCTACAAATCTTGATACCGATGAGTTTATCATTGAACACGAACGCTACCTTTAACTACTTAATGCCCTAATTACACATTAACTTCTATGACTTGTGTTTTTTTTTTAATCATATCACCCCGGGCAAGGCAGTAAGGCCACTGGTGTGCAGGGGGCTACGTAAGAGTGAAAAGATTGAAAAAGAGAAAGCCTGAAACCACATCCTAAACAGGGAACAAGGGATGAAACTCTACACCTGTTCAATAGACGTGGGTAGAGTGTGAACCGGGTGATAGTTCAGTCTATCTACTCCAATTGAAAAAAGAAATAAGGAAAAGTGAAAAGATTGGAAAAGAAAGCCGGAAACCACATCCTAAACAGGGAACAAGGGATGAGCCTCTACACCTGTTCAATAGACGTGGATGAAGTGTGAACCGGGCGATAGTTCAGTCTATCTACTCCAATTGAAAAAAAAAACAACAAATAAACAAAAAGAAAAAGTGAAAAGATTGGAAAAGAGAAAGCCGGAAACCACATCCTAAACAGGGAACAAGGGATGAGCCTCTACACCTGTTCAATAGACGTGGGTGGAGTGTGAACCGGGCGATAGTTCATTCTATCTACTCCAATTGAAAAAAAAATAAGGAAAAGTGAAAAGATTGGAAAAGAGAAAGCCGGAAACCACATCCTAAACAGGGAACAACGGATGAGCCTCTACACCTGTTCAATAGACGTGGGTGGAGTGTGAACCGGGCGATAGTTCATTCTATCTACTCCAATTAAAAAAAAAATAAGGAAAAGTGAAAAGATTGGAAAAGAGAAAGCCGGAAATCACGACCGAAGTCGAAGGAAAGTGTACCGGAAACCCCTTCCTAAACAAGAAACAAGGCGATCTCCTCCACTCCTGCTCAACAGAAGGGGGTGGAGTGTAAAACCGGGTGATGGTGGGTACTATCTACTCCAATAATAATAATAATAATAATAATAATAATAATAATAATAATAAAATTAAGTTTTAACTTAGGAAAAGTCGAAACGAGATTTAAACGCAAAAATTATTTACAATAGCAAAATACTACCCCTGTTAAAAATTCAAGCAAATTAAAGACAAAAATTAAACAGTCAAAAATTAAAATAAAAATAAAATAAAAATCGCAAATCAACATACCAAGAAGGTAAGACAGACTGAAAAAGTTGAGCAGAAATACCGAAGTAGGATTCCGTTCTGTAATTTTCCCAGAAATTTTTCGTAGTGGCCCGCCATCTTGGGTTAGTTGAAAAATGTTATTGTTTCTTTTTAATAAATCTGTATTTTAAAATGAAAATGTATACTTTATTCTTACATTATTTCACACATTCCAATCTGTACACTTTTGTAATAAATTATAATATTTAGATGTTCTCAACTATAACTTATAATATACATATATATATATATATATATATATATATATATATATATATATATATATATTAATTATAGTAATAATACCAATATTAACAGAACTAATTCTGTCAAGACTAGCAATAATTAAACTACAAATGAGATCGTCTTGAAACCCACCAGGAACTAACCCGGAGGGAAAAGAAGGGGAAGAAAAAAAGAAACAAACGAAATACTTTTTTTTTTATAAGCGTTTCACCCCGAGCAAGGCATGTCACTGCCACTACTGCGCAGAGGGCTACATAGAGTGGACAAAGGATGATTAAATATAGAAAATGTCAGAGGGTGGGTGATATGCGGGTAGGGATACCGAGAATGGTTAAATATAGGAAATGTCAGAGGGTGGGTGATAGGCGGGTAAGGATAACGAGAATGAGGGTCGGGTAGATGAGTGTTCTGAGAATAATTGTGAGTTAGGGTGATAGAAGGTGTCTATTGACCCTACATTTAAACCCCTGGAGATTGTAGCTGTCGGGAAAGCAGACTTGTGGTAGAGAGTTCCACAGGCGGGAAGCGCGAGTAAAGAAGGTATTGGAGTAGAATTTACGGTTACATCTTATCTGTTTAACAACATAAAGTCAAGCATTCGTGAGAAAGAAAAAAAACTCAAGACGAAAACCTTAAAAATAAAAACCCCATGACGAAAACCTTAATAATATGAGAAAAACAGTTACCACTACGGCGATATATGCATAACTCTTCAGTAATGAATTGAGTTCTTTAGGTGACTGGCGTGTATATACGCCGCTAAAATATAACACGCTGAAATTTCGCTTCTTTCATCCCATGTGCCTATGGCTTAGGAGTTAGTGACTCCGACTAACAAAAAATCGGTCGAGCTTCGATTCAGGTCGGAGACAAGTGAATGTCTAGCCACACTGATGAGCTGTGGTACAGCGAAACAGGCTAGTATATGACTGACGAATATATATGTTTTTTAACTACACATATTAGCTGGTTTTGATCATAATTAAATTAGACCATTACACAGTCGTATTAAAAAGTGTTCAATACATTTATATTGTAAAACATTTGAATATTTTTTATTTGGAAATGAGTTATTTCCCCAAAGTAGGCGTCAGCTTTTTCGTATTTTCAGACAAGTTGTAATAACTGATTTTTCCGTTTTTAAAAGCACGAACGGTGATTTTTTTTTACGAACGTGTGGCTAGAATTTTCAAACAACCGAAATTTTTCAAAATTAGGGAGGAGTTATTCAAGAAGCTTAAAACATTTTCAACCACGTGTGTTTGCCCCTAGTATGTATCCATGATTATATCTGGACATAAGATTTCATCTTTCATTTAGTGATTTTTCTTTCTTCGAAGAACATAATAGCTAACTCTTCTTCCTGACACAATCCGCATACATTTCCACCGTTGTATGGTTTGGCTATTTTCACTATACTCCAAGGAATATTAAGGTCATTTCTATTTTGCAAATTTAATTTCCACACGTGCCTAGCCATTTTGGTACAACATTTTAGGTTTTTTATTTTAAATGTAGATTTATGATTATTCCATCTGCTTTTAAAACTATCTTTAGTAGGCCCCGAATATGTTTTTCATTGTTTATCTATGTCATGTAGCTTTGATTTGTAAATAATTTCTCCTGTTTTACAAAGACGATGTGTTCCTATGACAGCAAGGACCATATTTTGACGTTAATTAGCGATTAGTGTACATGTCCCGTGTTAACATAATTGTGTTCCAGTGATTGATGAGGAAAATAATTCAACTCATATATTTTTTTGTACATTTTTGTTTTACGCTGGTTGTCTTTGCAGATGTTTGGTGATCACTTTCTTACATCCTACGATAGAGCTAACTGTAAAAACTTAAAAAAGAAAAAAGATTCCATACAGAAAATATAACATAATTTTTAACAGTACGAATAAAACACTATAGGCATAAATGTTTACCATATTCTTAAAATAAATTTCTCTTTCTCATCAGTTTTATAGTTAAAAGTTATGTTTTTTTTGGGGTTTTTTTTTTTAATCGTTTCACCCCAAGCAAGGCATTCCACTGCCACTATTGCGCTTGGGGCTACATAGGGGAAGGTAAATAGAAAGAGTGGTTAGATATAGGAAATGTCAGAAGCGGGTGATAGGTAGTTGGGCGGATGGGAAGAGTGTTTGAAAGAATGGAAGCGAGTTATTGTGTTAGGAGGTGTCTATTGACCTTACATTTAAACTTCTGGAGTTTGTAGCCGTCGGGGAAGCAGTCATGTGGAGGGGAATTCCAGAGTCGGGAAGTACGAGAAAAGAGACTGTTGGGGTAGAAGTTGCGGTTGCATTTTATCGGTTTCACTGTAAAAGGGTGAGATCTAGTTGCTAATCTAGTATCTCGTGCAAATTCGAACCTAGGAGGCACCAGTGATCCAAATTCATCGGAGCAGAAGCCATGGAAGTATTTATAGAAGAGACACAGGGAAGTCAGTATCTATCACATTACAGACCCTCCGCTGTACCTTGTCGAGAAGCCCAAGGAGAATAGCAGGAGCACCCGACCAGATATGGCAACATTATTCAATGCACGGGCGGATAGTAGATTTATAAATGTGCAGGTTAGATTCAAAGGGAAAAAAGCTCCGAGCCCTGCACAGAGAACCGACTTTAATAGCAGCGGATTTAGCAATGGATTCGATATATTCATTTCACTTGAGGTCCGCTGAAAGCCGTTTGATTCTAATGTCAGATATATCATACCACTTACAGATTATCATACACCTCATTAGAATATTGATAATATTGTGTTATGAATGAGTCCGGTTTTATTATGCAAACACGTTCAGTGCAATATAAGTTTTATTTAAAAATACAAATCAACCATTCGTCCATGCATAGAGTACTGCTGTCATATATGGTCAGGTGCCCATGCTGTTCATCTCAGTGTTCCTAACAGGCTCCAAAGAAGAATCAGTAATGTGATAGGTACCGACTTGGCGACTCGACTCCAGCCATTTCCGCATCGACGGGATGTAGCTTCCCTCAGTCTCTTCTATAAATAATTTCATGCTTCTGCTCCCGCGAGCTTAGACCGCTGGTGCCCTGCAACAGGTGTTTGCTCGTGCAACCAGACTGACAACTAGGTTTCACCAATTCACAGATCAATCCAATGCAGACGACAATGCTACTCCTTCAGTTTCTTTTTCCGCACTTCCCGCTCATGGCTACAACCTCTAGGAATTTAAATGCAATGTCAATACTCATCTCTTAACGACTTGACTCTAGTTCTTTCCACACCACCCTCTATATCATTTCCTTTCTCTTAGCCTTTTCAACAGTCATCACACCTGTATTCCCATCCTTCTCTTGATCCTTTCTAACTGGTTTGACTTTCTCTTCACTCTCCTCCTATCTAATCTTTTTACTTTTATGTAGTTCCATAATCTTTTTACTCTTATGTAGCCCCCTGCACATCACTTGCGTTACCGGCTTGCTCGGGGTGATACGATTTTTAAAAAATCATGAGATGTAGGCCATAGAAAAATAATCGATTAACACAGTATCTCAAATACCTGTATAAAATAATATTTCAAATATTATATGGCTTCATTCATTAGTTTTACTTACTTTTCTATTTTTGGCTCTAATATTATTGGCAGAAGATTTTATTTTTTTCCGATAAATCTTATATATCAATGTATTTTAATGACGTGCCAAAATATGTTTTTCTATTAATAACTTGAGAAAGCTGCAGATAATTCTGACGTTTTTAAATATGTGGCTCAAGTTCCTGCCAAACCTAATATATATAACTTGACAATAATCATACACATAAATTCTTCTCACAGTTTGCGTAGATTTTTCTCTATGAAATGACCACAGTTACATTTTCTTCCCTGATATGCTTGCATCTTCTGATATAAAGAAACTTTTTATATTGAATTCCTTGATTGAGACTTGCATGAAACTCCGTTTACACAAAATATAGGCGAATAATAATAATAATAATAATAATAATAATAATAATAATAAAGTCTTTTCACGAGAAACTTTCAGGCAAATATTATGCATAATAATATGGATCCAAAATGCAGGTTTTGTGATAAACACCAAGAAACAATAGACCACCTAATCTCAGGCTGTTCTGTGCTTGCCCCAAACGAATATAAAAATCGCCACGATAGAGTTGGCAATATTTACATTGGGCAATGTGCAAACATTATGGAAAAGCTGTAAACAAACACTGGTATGAACATCATCCAGCACCGGTTACAGAAATAGAAGATGTAACCATTCTATGGGATTACACCATCTACACAGACAGAAAAATTGAAGCAAACAGGCCAGACATTATTGTTAAAAACCAGAAGGAGAAAACTTGTCTATTAATTGATATGGCTTGTCCAGCGGATTGTAACATAGCAATCAAGGAATTTCAGAAACTGTCAAAATATAAAAACCTGGAAATTGAAATAGAAAAAATGTGGAAATTGAAAACAAGAGTTGTGCCAGTGATAGTAGGTGCACTTGGAATGATAAAAAATGGAACAAAACAACACATTGAAAGAATCCCTGGAAACCCCAGCTTAAGAGATATACAAAAAATTGTCTTATTAAGTACAGCCCACACACTAAGGAAAACTTTATCTATGTAATGCTGGGGATGATAGGGAAGATAGAAAAACATGAAATGAAGCCATAACAGCACGCCACTACCTGCCTTAGGTCTCCCCGCAGACTTGGTTGGTAGTGAGACCAAAGCAGAAATCGAAATATGATGAAAAATGACATAATAATAATATTTTTCATCATATTTCGATTTCTGCTTTGGTCTCATTACCGACTTGGTTGGTAGTGAGACCAAAGCAGAAATCGAAATATGATGAAAAATGACATAATAATAATAATAATAATAGACTGAAGACTATTCTTGCAGCGCAAGACCAAAGTTTTTTCACTAGGAACTTTCAGGAAAATATTATATATAATGATGCAGATCAAAAATGCAGGTTCTGTGATAAATACCAAACGACAGACAGACCATCTAATCTCAGAATGCTCTGCACTTGCCCCAAATGAATATAAAAATCTTCACGATAGAGTGAGTCAATATTTACTTTTGACAATGTCCAAACTTTATGGAAATATGTAAAGAAATACTGGTATGAACATCAGACAGCACCGGTTACAGAAATAGAAGATGTCACCATTCAATGGGATTACACCATCTACACAGACAGAAAAATTGAAGCAAACAGGCCAGACATTATTGTTAAAAACCAGAAGGAGAAAACTTGTCTATTAATTGATATGGCTTGTCCAGCGGATTGTAACATAGCAATCAAGGAATTTCAGAAACTGTCAAAATATAAAAACCTGGAAATTGAAATAGAAAAAATGTGGAAATTGAAAACAAGAGTTGTGCCAGTGATAGTAGGTGCACTTGGAATGATAAAAAATGGAACAGAACAACACATTGAAAGAATCCCTGGAAACCCCAGCTTAAGAGATATACAAAAAATTGTCTTATTAAGTACAGCCCACACACTAAGGAAAACTTTATCTATGTAATGCTGGGGATGATAGGGAAGATAGAAAAACATGAAATGAAGCCATAACAGCACGCCACTACCTGCCTTAGGTCTCCTCGCAGACTTGGTTGGTAGTGAGACCAAAGCAGAAATCGAAATATGATGAAAAATGACATAATAATAATATTTTTCATCATATTTCGATTTCGCTTTGGTCTCATTACCGACTTGGTTGGTAGTGAGACCAAAGCAGAAATCGCAATATGATGAAAAATGACATAATAATAATAATAATAATAGACTGAAGACTATTCTTGCAGCGCAAGACCAAAGTTTTTTCACTAGGAACTTTCAGGCAAATATTATATATAATGATGCAGATCAAAAATGCAGGTTCTGTGATAAATACCAAACGACAGACAGACCATCTAATCTCAGAATGCTCTGCACTTGCCCCAAATGAATATAAAAATCTTCACGACAGAGTGAGTCAATATTTACTTTTGACAATGTCCAAACTTTATGGAAATATGTAAAGAAATACTGGTATGAACATCAGCCAGCACCGGTTACAGAAATAGAAGATGTCACCATTCAATGGGATTACACCATCTACACAGACAGAAAAACTGAAGTAAATAGACCGGACATTATTATTAAAAACCAGAAAGAAAAAACTTGTCTGTTAATTGATATGGCTTGTCCAGTGGATTGTAACATTGAAACCAAGGAATTCGAAAAACTATCAAAATATAAAACCTGGAAACTGAAATAGAAAAAATGTGAAAGTTGAAAACGAGAATCGTGCCAATAATAGTAGGTGCACTTGGAATGATAAAAAACGGAACAAAATAAAACTTTGAAAGAATCCCTGGAAACCCCAGCTTCAGAGATATACAAAAAATTGTACAGCCCACACACTTAGGAAATCTATCTACAGCCCACACACTTAGTACAGTCATGTACAGCCCACACACTTAGGAAAACTATGTAACGCTAGGGATGTTAGGGGAGAAAGAAAAAGCATGAAATGGAGCCATAACAACACACCATGACCTGCCTTGGGTCTTATCGCAGACTTGGTAGGTAGTGCGATCATAGCAGAAATCGAAATATGATGAACGATGACAACATAATAATAATAATAATAATAATAATAATAACGAAGACATGCATATTTATAATAACCCACTTTATTAAAATAAAAACTGTTGTATATATATATATATATATATATATATATATATACAACTGTTTTTATTTTAATTTTTGTATATATATATATATATATATATATATATATATATATATATATATCCCTCCTGTTACGCTTATGGAGAGCAAAACAATAGCGAGGCAGCGTCTGCTCAGTTCACTGTCTTTAAAAGCTCTTGCCTCGTGTTAATTCTTTAACTGTACCTTATTATACTGTTTGATTATAAACATAATATCTACTTAAATACGAGTATCGATCAAAAATAATGTTCAAACAAATACTTTCATATATATATATATATATATATATATATATATATTAAATTATAATTTAGAACATATACAAATTTTTATCCACTACAAAGTGTACATTTTGTTTCGACATTGAAATTACATTGTCTCATCAGGTAGTGTGGAAAGGAATGGAAGGCCTATTTTTTATATTTGGCAAGTTGTTTGTGGGATGTTGGTGGCTGTTAGCGACAAGGAATTAAATCTTGTAAATTGTCCGTTAGAATTTTGAAAAGAGGAGTTCATTAATGAATGTGTCAGGAATTTTGTAGACAGATTTAACATTAGAAGATGGGGTATTGCCTCATGGCCTTGTGTCTAGGCTTACTTCATCGGGTTTAGTAAAAGGGGCGAGTAGGGAAGTGTATGGATGAGGAGGAATATTTCTCTCCTGTGTCTCTCAAGTTTTTTCTTATGTCTTAATGTAAGACACTCAACAGTAAGTAAATCGATATATATGTTGCCACTCGTAATAATAATATTAATAAAAAAATGAATCGGTCATCCATAGTGATCAAAGACCAAAAACAAGTGTTTTCTGATTGACATGGCCCTTCTTGTAGATCGTAATGTTTCTCTGGCGATCTTTAAAAAACTAGCAAAATACATTTATATATTTTCAGTTGTGCTTGAAACCCTCGTTTTTATTGGAAAAGATTCAAATAGATTTATTAAATTGATCCATGCCAAAATATACCTGAAAGAAATACAGTTGTTTTTCTGACATGTACATTTCAAAATTTAGGAAGGTCTTTATGAATGTAAAATCTGCGTGCGCCTTGATTAAAAAATATTCAGCAAAAATAACATGCTTTCTGAACTTTGCTCTAGTTGGGACCCAAAAGAAAGTTAATATAAAACTGAAATCAAAGGAAATAATAATCATAATAATAATAATAATAATAATAATAATAATAATAATAATAATAATAAGAAGAAGAAGAAGAAGAAGAAGAAGATGTAACCATTCTATGGGATTACACCATCTACACAGACAGAAAAATTGAAGCAAACAGGCCAGGCATTATTGTTAAAAACCAGAAGGAGAAAACTTGTCTATTAATTGATATGGCTTGTCCAGCGGATTGTAACATAGCAATCAAGGAATTTGAAAAACTGTCAAAATATAAAGACCTGGAAATTGAAATAGAAAAAATGTGGAAATTGAAAACAAGAGTTGTGCCAGTGATAGTAGGTGCACTTGGAATGATAAAAAATGGAACAAAACAACACATTGAAAGAATCCCTGGAAACCCCAACTTAAGAGATATACAAAAAATTGTCTTATTAAGTACAGCCCACACACTAAGGAAAACTTTGTCTATGTAACGCTAGGGATGATAGGGGAGATAGAAAAACATGAAATGGAGTCATACCAACATGCCTTAGGTCTCCCCGCAGACTTGGTTGGTAGTGAGACCAAAGCAGAAATCGAAATATGATGAAAAATGACATAATAATAATAATATTTTTATTTTTATTTTTATTTTATTTTATTTTACTTTTTTTATAAACCTATCTTTGATGAATTTAATGAAAAATAACTGAATATACAGTAGGCAAACAACTTATTATTTTTAAATTTCACAGCAGTAATAAACTTAAACGCATGTCAATTTTTTTCTTAGCAATTATTTTTGGACTAGTGATGGTAGCAACAATTTTTTAAAAATAAAATACTCTAGTGTAGTGATGTTTTGTTTCGTTGAGTGACTGTTCTGTCCAAGTTTTTTTTAACCAGCGTCTCTCTCTTTGAATTTCAATTGCGTCTCTTTCAACTGTCGCTTGGAAACCCATTTACGAGAAAGAAAACTCCGAACAATAACCCGCAACTCAAGGTGTTAATCGTGCCGAGGAGTGAATGGCTACTGCGTTATGAGGCCACAAACAATTCCCTATAGGCTTCGGAATCCTGTTTGTAAAAGACCGTTACGCAACGTGCCGGGCAAGTTTGGATGGACTTTAGGACCCGTGCGTCACTCGGGAGATTAATATGAGAATTACAAATAGAAATTAAAAGTCCAGTATGGCTCTTTCAATGGATAAACAGGGAGCCCGTCCTTCAGGTGGGCACCTACTTGGGGTCGAAAAATCTGCCATAGGAACGAACTCCTACACAGAGAATGAGTTTTCCGGTCCCCACAACCAGGATAATCTTAATGATAGCCCCGAAAATTCTCCAGCTGGATCCATAACCGTATAATTAAAGAAAGAAAAAATAAAATTGTCTCGTGAGGAGTACAAAGTCATTATGACTGCATTTCATGAAGTGTTACTCAAACCTCAAAAAAAAAAAAAACAATCGCCAAACATATGGCATTTGGCGAGAAAAGGTTGGACAAACAAATAGAAAGTACATTGACGAGAACAAATTAGTCAATGTACGAAGGTACATCATGTAAAATAACCGATTGACAGAGGCTGAAATTAATGAGATAAAAAATTGCAATCAGAATAGACGAATCAACAAAACATAAAATGGAACCGGAATCAGGAAAAAAAGTAGTAACATTACACATGCCACAGGTCATAATGTAGAAACCGAGATACACACAAATCACTGTGTAAATAATGCTGAAAGTTTAGAAGTGTTGTAAAGGTGTGATCTTAGTTGGTTACAAGACAACAATAAAACGAGTCCAAAACACATTGAAAACAAGAACAGTATACAAGAAACCAAGCAAGAAATCAAGAGCCATATAAGTCAGATACAAAATATTGCAATCGAGGAACTAGAACAACTCCCAAAATTACAACCAACAATGTATAGCCTCGAAACTATTAAGCTGTATAATGCAGCACTCAAATTAATTTTGAATGAAGAAGACACTTATATAATTCTAAATGAAGCAATATATGCATCAGCAATAGCAGCAAGAAAAAACTGAACATCAAATTAAAAACAAGGCAGTTTTGCAGACATGAAAACCCACCTTGAAAAAGAAAAATAGAAAAAGAAATCAAACAACTTAGAAGTAAATTATCAGTACTCGATTACCTGACAATAGGAATAAATTTAAGAACTAGAAAATGCAATAGAGTTAAAAGAAAATACAGTACTCGAAATGAAAATGAAGTCCTATCAACTAAGGAAAAATAAAGCAAACAAACTGAAGGCTCAAAGAATAAGACGCTATGAGAAAAGATCAAGATTCTACAGACAAAACAAGATTTTTCAAACCGATGCAAAGAAGTTTTACAGAGAAATAGGTAAAAAAATTATTGAAGTGACAGTCTCCTCCCCCAAAACGCAAGAGATAGAACGAATGAAATATGAACTAGGACAGACATGGGCTGAAATCACGAATATGATGTTAAATGTGCATTGCAAAAAGCACACAATTGGAAATTTCCAGGAATGGATAAAATTTCTAATTTTTGGTTATATTATTTAAATACAGCACAAAAAAGAGCTTCAAGTAATGGTTAACAATCCAACTAAAATTCCGGCATGCATGACCAAAGGAATTACATTTCTTCTACCCAAGAAGAGTGACACAAATGACCCGAAAAACTACAGATCAATTACATGCCTTCCGACAACATACAAACTATTAACATCTATTTTAACAAGACAGACATATTTCTTCTTGGAAAGAAATGACATACTATCGCTTGAATAAAAAGAGTGTAAACGAGACTGTTACGGATGTAAAGACCAATTACTTATTAATAGGATGACCTTGGAAAACTGCTTCAATGCAAAGAAAAATCTTATTACTGTCTGGATACATTATCGTAAGGCATTCGACAGTGTACCACATTACTGGATCTTAAAACTTTAAAAATGTACAAGGTATCACTCGCCATAATTAATTCCATCAAACAATGTATGTTGATATGGAAAACAACCTTTTACCTCAATCATATAAATGGAACCAATAAGTCTGGTGAAATAAACATCAAAAGAGATATATTTCAAGGTAACTCTTTGTCTCCCTTACGATTCTGCATGTCATTAATAGCACTAACCAAACAAGCCAGAATGTGGTTATAAAATAGCTCAAAAGAAAATAAGCCATCTATTTTACATGGATGACTTAAAGTTGTATGAAGGTCTTCTGCAAACTGTAAAATGCTTCAGCGAAAACATTGGAATGGAATTCAATTTGAATAAATGTGCTAAAGCTACAGGTTTACGAGAATCGCTACAACAAACATCCTCAATTAGCTTAGAACCTGCTGAAACAATAAAAGATTTAGAGCAAGAAGAAGCTTATAAGTACCTAAGTGTATGAATTCACCATAAAAATGAAAGAAATAGTGTGTAAAGAAAACTATAGAAGGCTACGACTGATATTAAAAACTGAATTGAATTCCGAGAACAGAATTATGACCATTAATAACCTTGCCATTCCAGTGGTCCAATATAGCTTCAACATCTTGATCTGGATTCTGAACGACATCAGGCGAATGAATTCTAAGACAAAAAAGCTTCTTTCTAAACATAAGATGCATCATCCAAATACTGATGTAGACCGTCTATACATAACCCGTAAAGAAGGTAGATGGAAGAAGTTTTATTCAGCTAGAATTTTCATACAGGAAAACAACTACTGGCTTCATAACATACTTAGATACAACAAAGGACTGGATGATACAATTAAACAGCATGAAAACAGAAAGAAAAAACTATTCAATAATGAAAAAAGGCAGTAAATACTAACAAGATTTACATTTAGTAGATTCTGTAGAAAAGCAATTCAGATACCAAGAACCAACTATTGCGGCAAAAAAAAAAAAATGAAAGAGAAAGCTAAAGAACAGAGGAAACAACGCTGGCAATACAAACCTCTGCATGGCTAATATCCAGGACGTGCTAATAAATCCAATGTTTATAAAGTCAATACTCATCGATGGTTACGTGCATCTGGAATAAAGTCTGAAACTGAAGGCTTTATTCTTGCAGCGCAAGACCAAAGTCTTTTCACTAGACACTTTCAGGCAAATATTATACATAATAATGTGGATTCAAAATGAAGGTTCTGTGATAAATACCAAACGACAGACAAACCATCTAATCTCAGGATGTTCTGTATTTTCCCCAAATGAATATAAAAATTGTCACGTAGAGTGGGTCAATTTGACAATGTGCAAACTCTATTGAAAATATGTAAACAACACTGGTATGAACATCACCCAGCACCGGTTACAGAAATAGAAGATGTCACCATTTTATGGAATTAAACCATCTACACAGACAGAAAAATTGAAGCAAATAGGCTGGACATTATCGTTAAAAAACAAAAAGAAAAACAACTTTCCTACTAATTGATATGGCTTGTCCAGCAGATTGTAACAAATAGCAACTAATGAATTCGAAAAACTGTCAAAATATATAAACCTGGAAACTGAAATAGAAACAAAATGTGAAAATTGAAAACAAGTATCGTACCAGTGATAGTGGGTGCACTTCGAATGATAAATAATGGAACAAAAACACATTGAAAGACCATGGAAAACCCAGCTTAATAGATATACAAACATTGTTTTGCTAAGTACAGCCCACACACTAATGAGAACTTTGTCAATGTAACGCTAAGGATGTTAGGAAAGATATGAAGAAAATGAAATGTAGCCATAACAAAACACCACGACCTGACTTAGGTGTTCCCGTAGACTTGGTAGGTAGTGTGACCATAGCATAAATCTTTCGAATGACTCATTAAATAGATTCTTGGTCGCCCAAGTTTAAATAGAATACAAAAAGAAGTTTACTCACAGTTACAGCTAATACTTTACGAAGGGTTTTCTCTGTATAAAATGTAGGATTTTTCTTCCTTACAAGAATTGCTCAGTCGAAAATGTAAGGATGCCATTTCTAACATTTGGTCTCTGTTTGGCAACTAGAGGGATTTGAGTATACAACAAAGGACAAAGGTTTTTCGCGGTGATGATGATGATGATGATGATGATAATAATAACAATAATAATAATAACAGTAAGGAAAACTCACGGGGAGAAAGAATAATTTAGTTGTGGAATAAATTGCTAATAATACTAAAAGCTTTATTCTTGATCTCACACAAATTAATTCTGTAATTCCACACTTTTCCAAACATGAGCGTTCCAAGATGGTTGTAAGAAAAGTGATACTGTATCTCTTCAAATACAAAAAAGTCGTATGACGTACATCTTTCTTTATAATCTGAAATAATTTTACATAAAATGGAATCTAATAAATCTAAATTATATGTATTCTGTTGATAATGTTGGTAACGGTTATGGATAAAGAGTATCCTCTTGACATCTGTTGACCATGTCCGTCATAATTTATTGATCGAGAGCATCTTCGCAGCACGTAATCTGTTCAATGAAATAACGTCAAAGATTAACCTCCCCGAATCAGACACTCTCCTGAACCGGACTAGATCTTCAATGCTCGGAATAATATGGCTACCTTTCATACACGTCGCATTGAATATTTTGAGCTTTCTGATTGGTTAAGCATTCTGTTGGTGAATTATAAAATAGGTTAGTCCATAGCTGTCTGCACAGTATATACATGTATCCAAAAAAGTCCAACATATTCTTCACACACTATTGAAATTATATCAATTTTATGTATGTTGATAAAAAAACATGAAATGCAATCAAGTTGCTTACAGATAAATAAAGTCTAATGTTTCTCTCATAATACATGCACATACTTAGGTCAGATGAGGACGTATGCAAAAGAACGGAATTCTTAATAGGTTCGTAAATATTGAAAGGCAATAAGTTCGTGGGAAAAAGAGATAAAATGATGTCCTGCACTAACATCTACAGAAGAGTCTGCAAACGAAAAAGGAAACAAACTTCCGATAATGCGACTCCGGAGCCAAAACATTGGTAGAACATTACTTCGTTATACACGGTATTTCTAGTATTCAAACAAACGACGCAAAATAAACGCGTACGAGTCGTGTCCAGAAAGACTGCAAAATCGTAGAAGGATTTCGGTTGAGTAATTAAAAGAGTTAGAATTGGTGCAATAGAAATTTATTGTAAATCATTACCTCATCATGAAGCTAACCTTATTATTTGCATATTTATGATTTGTTCAGGGATGTTTTGAAAAAGAAAACAACTCATATTAGTATCAATTAAGCATCCTTCTTCTTCTTCTTCTTCTTCTTGCTCTTGTTCTTGTTCTTGTTCTTCTTGTTCTTCTTGCTCTTCTTCTTGTTCTTTTTCTTGTTCTTCTTTTTCTTCTTCGTCTTCTTGTTCTTGTTCTTCTTGTTCTTCTTATTGTTCTACTTCTTGCTCTTGTTCTTGTTCTTGTTCTTGTTCTTCTTGTTCTTCTTGTTCTTCTTCTTGTTCTTCTTCTTGTTCTTCTTGTTCTTGTTCTTCTTGTTCTTCTTCTTCTTATTGTTCTTCTTCTTGCTCTTGTTCTTGTTCTTGTTCTTCTTGTTCTTCTTCTTGCTCTTCTTCTTGCTCTTCTTCTTGTTCTTGTTCTTGTTCTTCTTCTTTTTCTTCTTCTTGTTCTTGTTCTTGTTCTTCTTCTTCTTCTTCTTAGTGTTCTTCCTCTTGATCTTGTTCTTGTTCTTGTTCTTCATGTTCTTCTTGTTCTTCTTCTTGCTCTTCTTCTTGTTCTTCTTGTTCTTGTTCTTCTTTTTCTTCTTCTTGTTCTTGTTCTTGTTCTTCTTCTTATTGTTCTTCTTCTTGCTCTTGTTCTTGTTCTTGTTCTTGTTCTACTTGTTCTTCTTCTTGCTCTTCTTCTTGTTCTTCTTCTTCTTGTTCTTGTTCTTCTTGTTCTTGTTCTTCTTGTTCTTCTTCTTGTTCTTGTTCTTCTTGTTGTTCTTCTTGTTCTTGTTCTTGTTCTTCTTCTTTTTCTTCTCCTTGCTCTTCTTCTTGTTCTTCTTCTTCTTGTTCTTCTTCTTTTTCTTCTTCTTCTTCTTGTTCTTGTTCTTGTTCTTCTTGTTATTGTTCTTCTTCTTGCTCTTTTTCTTCTTGTTCTTCTTGTTGCTCTTCTTGTTGTTGTTGTTCTTCTTCTTCTTGTTCTTGTTCTTGTTGTTCTTCTTCTTTGTGTCATGAGACTTCCTTAGTTTGTGATCATAGCCCTTAACAATTTCCTCACTTTTGCAACTCTTAGTAAATTTTGTCTTTACGTTATCTCTTCTAAAGCTTGTTTCGTCATCCATTTACTTAGACTCTCTAGGTTTATCATGTGTTGTTTTCTTCTGTCCCTCTTGGCTTCAAACAGACTTGTAAGTATCAAACTTTTTAATGTCTCTTTCTTCATCATGCGCCATTGATTAGCAAGTTTGTCCCGCTAGAAATGAGTAGTGAATTTGATTTTCAGTACTCATTTGTAGATGGACAAGCTTGCTAATCATTACAAGTCGAGGTACCCCTGATGTTAGGTGTAAGTATTCTTGTTGCTTCCATTTTCTGTAAAAGAGATCTTTTGAATAAACTGCGTTCAATCATACGTGATACAGGCTTGGACGATCATGTATCGAAATCGACATGACTAAATAAACAGAATATTTTCCGCAGTAGGTTGTCATTACTTTCTGTGGTAGACTGTTTAACATATAGGGCTATAGAATCCAATCTGTGCTACTAGTTAACCCATAGCTGGAGGGAGAAGAAACAGATTAATTCTTTCCTCAAGAAATCGATTAAGGAAAATTTTTATAAATTCAACTGGAATTCGAACTCAGCACTCGGATTTCTCGTTCCGAGCCGATATCCATTGCACCATAATAGAGATACAACCCAAATGCAAGATTATACTGTCTTTATCAAAGTTCATATCAATCTCTTGCTTACATTGGCTCCTCTTTCACATGTGCCCGTCATACACTTATCTGACTCTCTCTCTCTCTCTCTCTCTCTCTCTCTCTCTCTCTCTCTCTCTCTCTCTCTCTCTCTCTCTCTCTCTCTATATATATATATATATATATATATATATATATATTTTAAACATATACTGTTAAATATCACAGACAATGAATGCGTCTGTTATTCGATGACTGTTATCGTTGCATAGCAATGTTTTATGTCAGCACAAGATAAAAATCGTCTTTTATGGTGGATATCTTTATGTTAACGTCCTTGTAATCTCTCTGAAGATTAATGTCAGATTAAGTAAACTGCAAACATTATGTCTGCTTATTTTTAATAAAATCCGTTCATACTCACGGATAATTTTTCGCGTATAATAATTGAAAGATGTCATAAATGAACTGTAACGTTGACAGATGTTATTATCATTCATTTCTCAAGGTACTCAAGTACTTTCAATACCTTTCTGAGATCACCTTCAGAGGTGTGAGTCTTGGTAACAAAAAATAACCGCAAAACTGTGATGCTAAGAATTACTGTAATTTTTTCTGCTTCAAATATAACGGTTGACAAATTGCTAGTGCTTATTAGAACGTGAAAATTATCCAAAATGGAATTGTGTTTATATGTAATGTCATGATCATGCACGTGTTAAAGCATAAAAAACTGTTCTTTTTACAAATATGTTAGAACATTACTACATTATTCATAGCTGACTCTATTAATTAACGGCTTAAGTGTTTTAATGAATATTGCCTCGGGAATCTGCAGTTTGCGTTTGTTGTTTTCTTGGTGTAAGATAATTGGGTCATCAATCATTATTTTTGTATATTGTGAGTGTAGACAGGAATGTTGTTGTAGATGTCTATAAATGGACGAATGGTTAGACAAATGTAATGTAAGACGTCTAGTAAATGTAGTTGTTGTAAATCCAACACATATATTTGTTTTATTTTTGTCGGAGATACATTCTCACAAAGGATATTTAAATTGATATATAATGTTGGTTTTACGTAACACATAAGTTGGTGGGGAAGAGTTCTTACGGATAATTAAATTATTAGTATTGCACCTTTTATAATATATTATTCATTAATTTTTTATTAGAATCAACGGTAGATATATTAGTACGAATGAATTTTTTTATTATTTTTTCATTCTGTTTGTACTTATCGTGCATCTCGTTGCAATAGAGGAGTTTGATATCTTTAGGGTCTTTTGTGGAAGTACCATATTTTGTTTGATGTATACTGAGGTTTTTTAAATATCGTCTAATATCTTCATCTAAAATTCAATCTGACATGTCTAAAAGAAAATCTGCTGTCTAAATACAGAAGTTTAAAATATATATATATATATATATATATATATATATATATATATATATTCATGTGTGTGTGTGTGTGTGTGTGTGTGTGTGTGTGTGTGTGTGTGTACACTAAAAAAGGTTCTCTTTCTAACACACATTCCAAAATTCTGAAAACATCAGATTTTCCTTAATCGATTCCTGGTTGAACCGAGAACTCTCAAGCATACACTCCTATATACATATATATACGTACATATATATATATATATAAACATTGTTCATGAAATGTCTCAGCCCGCAAGCTACCATGAACTCTACATACTTACTGGGTTTCAAAAGAAATTTCTGGTCTCTAGTTTATTCATCTAACTTTCAAAGAGGATGAGATATAGATTTTTTCTTGCATCGATCCGAAATCGAATTTTCAAAGAATTTCTCAGATTTGCTCGAGGTACGAGGACATTTCATGAATCAACCTCAGGATTTCAACTCTAGACTCAATACTGACTCAGTAATTGCTTTTTAAACGTTAAAACACATTCCAATCACGCAGAATCGAATGCGTGAAATATTTGTTGGGTTTCCCACGGATCAAGTGACTGCAAGTCCCTACAATATTGCAGCATTTTTCATTTTCTACTTGGTTTTCAATTGTTTTTGGGCAGCTTTTGATCTTTCCCGGATTTATAGTTCCTCCAGCCTTTTTCCTTTGCATTTCGGGACTGTTTCCAGTGATCAAATAACCACGGGTGCTTATATCACCTTCACACACCTCTATTTCCTCAGCTCCATGTCATGATCTAGAAATTCACTTTGTGTAAATTTTGATTCTTAGTCCTGGGTATGACTTTAGACTCTATCCGCCCGTAAGACCTTTGATCAGAAGATTGAAGGTTTTTAGGAGCATGAAATCACCTCTTAATTTCTTTCGTTCCCAACTCTGGCTCTCATCCGAGAACATATGTTTAAATGCTATATGTCTGGAAGCCGATAGCATGGAAGTTTCCTTTTTTTTTGTTTTTTGTTTAGTGACATATCACCTTTGATGGGTTATTTATTGCCTAAATCGAACTACTTTGTATGAAATTTTACTTATTTATCTTTTTGGTGATAATAATGGTTTTAGTGATACGAGTCTGATTAATTATCACATAGCTGGAATTCATACTTATCCCAAGTGTATTTACGAGTGAACGAACCACTTAGAACTCAGCCCTCCGATTAACAAGACGTTATCTACCCACACACTGAAGCTTACAGCACCTGGTATTCACAAACGGTGACTTATCTACTTAGTGACAAGACTCGTCGTTGCTTAACTTCGATAATTGTAAGAGAATCAATGTTTCAATGTAATATAGCCGTAATCCTAAAGAATAGAAGGAAATGTCAGCTATTTTATGGAACGGCACAGGGAACCGACCATTTCTCCAGAATCTTTTGCGATGGATCTTCTGCATGAGATCCACAAATCATTTTTAGTGTCTGTGATTTCAGAACAAAAATGCTTTTATCGAATCGATGACCGAATTTCATGCCTATTGATATATAGTAGGCAAGAATCTTTTATCAACAGATTTTCATTTTTTCTTATTAGTTTACATTTTCTTCCTTTTCCCAGTCATTTCTAAACTCGTTATTAAAAGGCTTTTGGCGATACACTGATTTTAACAAGTTCCGTTTACACAGAACAGAGAGACACATTGATACCATTCATGCGTGTCTTCATGTATTACATGCACTCGTATATAATTGCAGAATCAATTTCGAAGTCTGTTTCTATATAAAGATCTAATATAGACCCAGAAGCTATGATAGCGGCCCATACAAAATGTAAAGTCGGCAACAATAAAATACGAATAATATATAAGAATAAAAAAAAATGAAGTGATGAAAAAAGTACAAGAAATGAGATGGAATGTGATAAAAAGGAATCTAAAAAGAAGTGTAGGAGAGTTCAAAAGAACGTGTTGAAAAATGTACGAATGGATGCTAAAAAGTTCATAGCACCAACAAGAGGAATTTGATAAAAATTCTGCTGTTTCATAAAATTATAGAAAGTGGGTTCTTTTGTGAACATTTACCGTAAAAATTAATTAAAAAATTCAGCTGATATGATCAGGAATAATTAGATGCGAATAAGAAGAAAACTGGCCAGCAGTCGATCGCAAAACATGGCAGCTGGATGTCTCTGTTGGGATGCTAGGATTGAATAAAATTTTATCAGTCAAAAAAGAAATATTTTTATTCCCCAAATATTTTTGCTATCGTTTTTTTTAAATCTATTTAGTTTAAGTTACGCGAGAATGGATGTTGAACCACCTGTTTAACAAGAAAACATTTCTCTGAGGGTATAAATGAAAATAATTTTTTCCAATCGCCCGTTTTACAAGGAAAGGTTTTGTGATAATATATCTAGTTTTTGTAGATTTGTTTTAAGTTTTATATTTGATTGATCTTGAAAAAATATGATATCGATATAAAATAACCAAGCATACTTGAATATTTTGCGTGAGTTGATATCAATTTTATATTATATACATGTAAACGACTTATTCAGGCACTGACTATGGCATTTATTCATAACCTGGGTTTATATAGTCATTTCTCGTTATTTCCATTCCTGAAAACAATTTAAATAAATATTGGCGATCTTTTTTCTCCAATGCGGGTATCTCCATGATTCTATCTTGGGTATTATTCTATTTTTTATTTTTATCACTGATCTCTCCGATGTCATCAGTTCCCAAGTAGGTATTTATGTGAATAAAACTAGTATTTAATCACGTCTCAGTATCAAATATGATAGATTTTGCAAAGTTAGCCTAGCAGCAGCTCTTGAAAAGAGCCTACAATTAGTGTTGCCTGGCGCAAAAAATGTCTTCTAAATTTTAACACGTCCAAAACAAAATTGCTCTAATTAAATCACCACAGAGAACCTTTACTGTCTGTCATAAGAATGGCTGACGCTTGACTCCAGAAGAGCAACGCACGACGTGTTCTTAGCCTCACTTTTTCCACTGACTTGAATTCGAGTTGCCATATCGAATCAATAGTTGCGTATACTATTTTGTAGTCAAAATCCATCGTCGTCCTTGCATTGAATACTGTTGCCATATTTGATCCGGTGCTCCTGCTGTCCATTTTGAGATTCTTGACAAAATCCAAAGAATTATATTTAATGCAATTAATCCTGACTAGTATCTTCAACTATAATCACTTTCTCACGTGTGACGGGATTTCCCTCTATTTTTTCTACAACCAAATGCAGGAAACAATTTTACTCTACCAGCTTCTTTTCTCGCACTTTCCGCTTGTGGAACTCCCTTCCATATACTTGCTTTCCTGACGGCAACAACCCCCAAGAATTTAAATGCAATATCAATACCCAACTCTTATCCATTTGACTCCATTTCTTTTTAACATCACCTTGTATATCATGTTCTTTTCCTTTCTTTCTCCCTTTTCAACTGTCTTCCCAATCTTCTCTTTCCCTTTTTCCTACACCGCTTGTAACTGGTCCGTCTTTCTCTTCCCTCTCCTCTTGTCTAAACTTTTACTCTTATGTAGCCTCCTGCGCATCAGTGGCGATACCGCCTTGCTTGGGGTGAAACGATTAAAAATATTTGCATGACAACTGCTCTGTCGGGCTTTTTTTCACTAGAAAGAAAGAATAGAGTACTGAACTGCTATGTGATGTTAGTTCTTCAATATAACAGTGAATGCTGGACAATATCATCAAAGATAAAGGAAAAACTTGAACCAATTGAAATGTGGTTCTACAGAAGGATGCTGCGAATATCATGAATCGAGAATGTGAGCAATGATGAAGTTTTGGAAAGGATGGAAATGAAAAGGAAATTGAAACTGAGCATCAGGAAGAGACAGCTGAAGTTCCTGGGACATGCAATGAGGAAGGAGGGCTTGGAGAACCTGTTACTAACAGGCCAGGCATAGGGGAAAAGAGACAGGAGAAAACAACGTGTGACATACTTGACGGGCCTGAGCAGATGAACGGCCGAAAAGGGGTTGCGTGGTGTAACAGGAAAAAGAGTGCTAAGAGCCACCAGGGATAGGGAGACGTGGAAGGCCATGATCGCCTATGTCTTAAAAGAACAAGACATGTAGAAGAAGAAGAAGAAGAAGAAATTTAAGTGTGCTACTAGATTCTCATTTAGGTCTCATCTTTTATTGTTGAAAGAGTTAAATGCAATCCCTATTCAACTATAAGAATATCTTTTCTCGTACCGTCTACTTCTGGAACGTTCTACCACTCACTTGCTTCCCAAATGACTAGAATCTTTAAAAACTTAAATGCAGTATCAATCGCGATAAGTCTTTTTGAATCCCGTTCATCTTTTGTCCTTTCCATAATCTTCCCTACTATCAGTTTTCTCTTTCACTTTCATCCACAACTTCCTATATGGAGCTGATTGGTGACCCTCGTTAACTTTCGCTGTTCACGCTCACGATAGCCTGGAAATGCTGACAATGTTTGACGGTCGAAAATTTTATTGCTTTTAGTTACTGATGATACATTCTTGCCAAAGGTCTGGGACTGTTCTATTATCTATTTTCTTATCGCCACGGACCTGCCTGGCAACATGTATGATGGCGTCCATCTTTGTAACTGTATATTGGGCGCCACAACCACCGCTAATGAAAAGAGAGTGTCATGAAATTTAATCGCCTTCGTTAGAGTTGAACATTTTGTAGGGCCATGATCGCCTACGTCCTGAAGTGACATGGCACATAGAAGAAGAAGAATGCTATTGAAGGTTGAAATTTACGAGGGCGAGTCAAAAATTAGTGTAATATATTTTATGGTATAAAAAATAAGGAACACAATCAAATCATATCGTACATCTAGATACATTTCGAATTCACATCCCTAATTCTCAAAAGAGTCACTATCTTTCTTAATGACAGCGTTTCATCTACGAAGAAGGGCATGTATCCCAACTTCGTAAAACACGACTGATTGCAATACAATAGTTTGCAATTCTACATCACCACCTGGCATAACATCCCCAAACCTCCGACTGTTTGGTCCAGTGAAAGAGCCACCGAGAGTCCAGCGTTATTGTGGTGATGAAAATATCAGAACTATTGTAATGAGTAGTTACATTGGCCTGATTTGTAAAATCTACCTGGGTTACATCTTCTCATTCGTAGGTAGAACACGGCAATTTGAAAGGGGTGTTGACAGTTTTGGGAAGTGGGGATGTGACCTCGTGATGTATAGTTATATCTTTACGTACAATATGCTTGATTTTGTTCCATATCTTTTAAAAAATAAAAAAAACTACTTTACTTTTTGAGTCAACCTCGTAATAATTTTTTTATTAAAAGTTTTTCTTTTAAGAAAATTAAAATTCTAAAATCCACAGTTACAAATATTTTCTTACATTGATGAGTTCTTCAATTGTAACAGCTTGACTATATGATTATTTTCTCTTATAGCTAAATATTTTAACCATTTCCGTGGTTGTTGCTGTTCGATGTTCAGAGAATCTTTGTCATTTAAAGAAGATATTTCTGATTAGAGTGATGCCAGTCTATGGGGTTTTATGAAAAATTGTATTCTTTAAGATTTATCGGATTTATTCTTTTAAAGCTACTCTTAACCAATGAAAACGGTTGTAAACAGATAACAGTTTCGGCAATTCCGAATGAGTTGGCCGCCATGCTGGGTGTCCATATACAATTCTATACTTGACTAGGTTATTTAAGGATATGAATATTTACTGATCGATATTTCACATTTCTATATCCTGGACAAAAATAAACCTATCTCAAAGTTTCCTATGTTCAAATTCCTTATATCCTATGCAAAATGTTTTCTGACTTATATCATCTCATTTCAGGATTTAATCTGTAAAATTTTTCAAAAGAATTTTTTTAATATAAAAAAGGAATTTATTAATTACCAACTGATGCTATGTAGGTTATTCCGTAAATAATTTTTTCAAGAGTGTTTTGTGTGAGGAAATGGTAATTCCGGAAGATGTGGGAGGTGGCATAATGCTCAACATGAGGTAGCATCCAGCAAGCACGTGAATAAGGCTCGGTGAGGTGTGAAATTTGAATGTCTTCCCAGTAAGGCCAGTCATCACAGTGATTATGCTTAACCATATTCGGTGGCCATTCTTCCTCTGTTCTCTTTAATAATATTCTTTTATTGTAAAACCAGCAGTAGATCCCGGCGTTGCTCGGGTGTAATGAAAGCTTTAAAACTAATCTATGGTTCTGAAGCACAGACTCAGCCTCAAGAACAATTGTGTGAAGTTTGGTGAGAATCGGATAAAAATTATGGATTTGTATAAAGGACATACAGACAGATAAACACACACACACACACACACACACATCTTGCCTTTTATATATATGTATACATGATCGATTTTCTGCACTAGTGTAAGAACTGCAACCTTGAAACTTCTGAATATCGTTTCTTAGTGTATCAAATTTGATTAAAATCGGACCACCCCTTCTATAACCCGATTTTTTCGATTATCGATTTTCGATATTTACCGGGGGTACCTCGACACAAAACCTAGCTAAGAACACTCGCAGACGCTTATAGTACAACTGTGTAAATTTTCAAGAAAATCGGTTCACAGACACAGACACACACACACACACAGACAAAGTTCCATTTATAAATAATTTTTGATAATTTATGGGTGGATAATTTTTTTCATGAGTATCATATTAATTCTTTACCGCCCGACTATTTTGCGTTAGTAAAACTAACCACATGAAATTTTGAGTCACATCTTTATAAAGTAAAAATTAGCTTACACATAGGGTCACCTACGAATGGTATTCTCGCTTGCCTATTTCTAGTGTTCCTTGAATCCAGTTCTTTCAAAAATATATTACCTAACAATTCTACTTACTTAAGATATATAGATGACGTTATATAATGTTACTGCCATGGTACTAACCTATTTAACATAGTAAGTAAACTTATTTCAGTTTTTTTTCTTAAATCTTCAATGAGTGTCGTCTGCACTTTCCAATGTTTTCTTAGCCTTCCGTCTGTAGAAAGATATCTCGGTCGTTTCATGTCGATTCTACATTTTCAGTAGTCCTTAAAAGACAGCCATCGTATTTTGGTGTTTGTCAGCATAGTGTTGTGCTATAAAAACCAATCAACTTTATTTGGGGAAAGGAGAAAGAAACAGTCGCTTAAAATAGCTGGTATCTGATGCGGTTTTGCGACAGAGCTTAATGTCTGTAAATTTAATTCTCGGTCAAGAAAGCAAAAAGAAAAAAGAAAAAAACAAACCGAGGAGAATAATTTTTTCCCCATAAAACTAACATAATTTTTTTTTTTCTAGAAAGAAATTTTAGAAGTAAAAAAAATAATAACGGAAAGATTTTTCAGAAAGATATTTAATTAACATAAAAAATTATAGACTGCATATATTGTTAGATAGTTCTGTGTTTCTTAGTAGCAGAGGCCAAGCTCGGAGAAAAAAAAATAATTAGCATACAGAGTTTAAATGGAGGCTCTTCCAACTTATTACACAATATTCTTAACAATATATTTAGGCCTTATTTGTCGGTGTCAGACTAAGTTTAAAACGATTGGTTACCTAAGATTTCGCACAGTACCGGCTAAAGAAATACATATATATATATATATATACGCTCTCACACCCTGATTGAGCACTCTGGAAAAATGGTAGATTTTGAAAAACAGTAGCTACTCTGGCATGTACGCATCGCTCATTAAGTAATGGATTATAGCACTCTGGGTATTGCGCGGGTATAATGACAATTTACACGCTAAAAGGTCTGCCATCTTCTACCGAACGCCCATAGCCCAGGGGTAGAATCGCCGAGTGACGCCAATTCGGTTGGGTTTCAATCCTGGGTGAAAAGCAATCGGAGTCTAATCGTACTGATGAGCTGTGATACAGCAAAACAAATCTATCTGCGGATGACTATATATATATATATATATATATATATATATATATATATATATATAAAAAGAAAACTAGAGAAAAACTGTATTTAACTCGCCTACGCGTTTCTTGGGCTTTATCAAGACGAAATGAGCTTTATTCCAAATTACGTATCAATAAACTGTGTTGGTAACTATAAAAAACACTCAAACCATTCAAAAAGATTAACAGATCTCATATCATAACTGAGTATATTGTTATATATATATATATATATATATATATATATATATATATATATATATAGATAGATAGATAGATAGATAGATTAGAATCCGACAAGATGATAGAATAAAGAAAAAGAAACCTGTTTGAAAGGAAAAGTTTTTCTTTTCTCGTTTTCTTTCGATCACTGAAGAAGCTTTGTTGAAAGTAAAACATGATAGATTGAGATATGTTTCGTATTTCTTACTTTTCTTTTTCTATTATAAATATATATGTATGTGTATATATATATATATATATATATATATATATATATATATATAGCTTAAATTTTTTAGCGGAACCTTTCTCAATATAGTGTTTAGAGATCAAGATAGTGTAGACATAGGAATCGACAGTTTCAATCAGTCTGCGTCTGTCTCTCTGTTTATTTATCTCTCTCTCTCTCTCTCTCCCTATATATATATATATATATATATATATGTTCGTGTATGTGTGTGTGTTTATTTGTAATTAAAATATAGGGTAATTCTAAAAGGATGATTAAATAAGTAATCAATAACAAAAGTTATTTGAATGACATATTCCGCATTAGTTTTAGCTTCATAAAAATTTTTGTAATAATGAAGGGACGTGTTAATAAATCTTCCGCTATTTTTAAACCCACCTTATTTGTTTTCCATTGCTTTCTTACTTATTATATATATATATATATATATATATATATATATATATATATGCCCCAACCTCACACATATTACTTTAAAATATCCCATATATATATATATAGCCATACTGATGAGCTGTGATACAGCGAAACAGATTTGTCTGCGGATGACTATATATATATATATATATATATATATATGTCTGTGCGGAAAGTTCATGACGACTGAAGGTGCTTTAGCTCAGCGGTTGTCAAGCTTTTGGAACTTCATAGACTACATGTAATTTAAAATTTAGCCTAACACTAATGTGAATATTGAAATGCAATGTTAATGCACAATAATAAAAAAAAACTTTTATTTTATTTATATAAAATTCACCCAATAAAGGTCGCAAATTATAGTGTAATTATTTAATTAAAACAAATAGAAAATTTGAAGTTTATTCAAGTATTACACATTTTTAGTGTAATATTTGTTCCTGTTTGTTTAAATTCAGTTTGTGGATTTTGGGCGTCAGTGGCGTCACTGCAAGACGGAGAAATGTTTTTATTTCAAGCCGAGGCCGGTACCGAATTTTAATTGCTGTGACATATAAAAATGTATTTTCGCAAAAATATGTTGTTGCTTCATAAGAATCGAAAAAATGTTTTAATTTTTCTGCTGGCCATCTAAAAATTTGTTAGCTACCACTGTATTACCTGACAGCACTGTATGGAAGTGACTCGCTAAGTTTATAGTGATTGTAGTCTTATTGATAAAGAACACTCAGTCAGACCCTCTACTAAAAATGATATCCAAATGAAGACATTGACCGAGAATAACCCTGATTACACAAAACTGGAATTAGCAGAAACTGTAAATTTATCAAAATCCATCATCGATGCGCACTTACTGCATCGTGGGTATTCAAATTGCTATGATGTTTATATACGACATAATCTGACTGAAAAGAATATTTTGGATTGCATTTCTATTTGTGGTTTGTTGTACAAACGCAATCAAAAAGCACCCTTTTAAGCTAATTTATTACGGGTGATGAGAAATAGATAATTTACAACGATGTTCAGAGCAAAAGTTAAGCGACATGAGCCAACTTCCCCCGCCTAAAAAAATGGTGTTCTTTCAAAGAAAGTCATACTGTGCAACTGATGGGATTAGAAAGGAATCCTGTATTTTTAGCTTCTGAAAAGTAGCCAGTCAATTGATTCTTAAAAGTGCTACTCGAATCTGGACAAATTAAAAGCAGCAATTCAAGAAAAACACGCAAAATTGGCGATCAGAAAAGGTGTCGTTTACCATCAGCATAATGCCAAACTTAACGTTTTTTTGACAAACCGGAAAAACTGTTGCAATTTGGCCGGGATATGTTACCTCAGCTGCAATATTCACAAGACATTGATTCTCCCTTTTTCATTTATTCAGATTCTTGCAAAGTCATATCAATAGTAAAAATTGTAACTCTCTGTATGACATAAAACAACTTAATGAGTTCTTTGCTTAAAAATCATTGAAATTCTGGGAAGATGGCGTCTTTAAGTTGAATAAAAATTGGAGAATATTTGTGCAACAAAGTGGTTCATATTCAGTTAAATTTTGTTGAATTTTTCTCACCTGTCACGCGCATAGAAAGAGAGAGAATAACGAAGCAACGATGACTCAATTCATTAGAGACAATAACGAGACAGCATCGGCCCTGTGGGATACTTATATATATATATATATATATATATTGTGTGTTTGTTTATTTCGAGGTTTAACGGCCTATTAATCATTATGGGATCATTTAAGGTCATAACCAATAATTTTGGGTAAGGTCATTTTATTTTTAAAACATTTGTCTATTGAGTATCAATCAATATTCATTGGGATTTGTTTTTAAGAGCAGGGTCCCCAAGTCCTACCATTGCTATTTAACCAATAACTGGAGGAAAGGAACGGATTAATACCTTTCCCAAGGGTACCAGTGCTTAAGTGAATGCAGGGTATTCAACTGGAATTCGAACTCGGCTCACCGATTTCTCTTTCCGAGCCGATATCCACTGCTTCACATCGCACATCCGTCACTATAAAATCACAGCACCTGGTATTCCCAAGCGGTCTAAGTACTGACCATATATATATATATATATATATATATATATATATATATATATACATATATATATAAGATACTTGATTGATTCTCAGAAATGTCCTCGTTACTTTTGACTGTGGTCTCAGTCTTGAAACTCTATATCTAAATAACATTTCAGTAATGGTGCATTGGGTATTTAGACATCAGAGATGTTTTTCATTATTTATGTTTTTTTTTACAGTTTTGAAAATATAAAACTATAACATTAATAAAATGGATACCCTGCATTCGTAATTGATTTTTAGCCGTCTTCTTCCAAGTTCCAAATCCATTACTTTATCATTCAATAATCTTGTTAGAATCCATCGTAGTTTTTCAATTCCTATCATCAGTCGGTCCGATTTAAGCTCGATAAGTTTCATATTATGTCCACATTTAGATCTGTTCTTTGTTTTTGTATGTCGATTTTACGTTGTCGTGCTTGTGTTATCTCCCTTTCTTAAACCTCTTTGCCACTTGATTTCTTCAGAGCACGGAAACCATAAACAATTTTACGAGGCCTAACAGTCCTCTGTCTATTTCCAATCTTCACATCTTGGTGTTAAAAGGAACCTAAAAACAACTTTCACTCATTTCCCGAGAACCTATAATTTTTTTTACATCTGAACGAATGAGTCATCTTCTGTAGCTTTCAGGGAAAATAAATTTTCGTCTCACATGAAATTTCGTCTCCATAAATGTTGATAGCATGTGGCATGCAATAATGTTGCATTTAGTTATTCACATCTCTACTTTGTCCACACTTTCACACCAAATGCTCAGATGCTATCTGTAACTAAGCAAATAAATCCAATGGGTATGTTGACCTTCCAAGAGAGAAGGCGCAAATAACCACCCCTGGCGTCATTGTATGGCATGATAAAATAATAGTGTTTATGGTGCTGAAGAGTGAAAAGTACATTTTCTTTGCTAAATGTTCTCCACAAACCAAGACCTGAAGACGACAAAAGACAGTATGAAAAAAGAATAGTAGTAGTCGTCTAATACTTCTCGCCCAAACTCTCGCGTAGTCATGTGTGACGTCACAAGCAGTATTGAGATTTTAGATTCCAGAACGCAAGCAGGTTTTCGTGTTGCTTTAAAAAATATTCAATGTAAAAAAAATAGACGACTACTACTATTGTACGTCTACAAACTGTTTAATACATTTAATATAACTGTCATCTTTGATAATGGCTTATGTAAGCCGAAAGATCAGAAAGGATCAAAAACATATATCAATTTTGTGATTTTCTTTCTTTTTTTAACGATATTGCTATTAAGCTTATCAGACGATATGAAAAGAATTTGAATAAAATAAATAGTAAAATTTGTCTATATTATTTAATGAAACAGGCACAAATGAAAAATGCTGCCTAAATACACACACTTTATATATATATATATATATATATATATATATATATATATATATATCCCAAGCGGTCACCCATATTAGTACTGACCAGGCTCAACATTGCTTAACGTCGGTGATCGAGCGAGAACCGGTGTGTTCAACGTGATATGACTGTAAGCTGTACTGTAAGCGTTATTGACGGATGTGCGTTGTTTTGCAGTGGATGTCGGCTCGGAGGGGGAAATCGGTGAGCCGAGTTCCAGTTCCAGTCGAACACTTTGCATTTACTTACGCACTGGTACCCTTGGGAAAGGTATTAATCCGTGCCTTCCCTCCAGTTATGGGTTAAATAACAGGGTAGGACTTGGGAATAACTGAGGTCTGTTTTTCATGCGATCTGTGGCAGACTTCTGCACCGATTGTTTGTTGTCAGCAGTTCCAAAAAGTGTGGATGGTGCTACACAAGCCTTTAAATAATTCTTTGTGTAGTTGTCTAACTAAGTTAGACGTTCATACGTTGAAATCGACGGGAAAGCCAATAATAATAATAATAATAATAATAATAATATATATATATATATATATATATATATATATATATATATACTTGGGAATTGAATTAATAAATAGTTGCAAATTTTATTGGCTTTTAGAAATAGCTTTTGACAAGTTAATCGTTTGTCTATCACTGGTTAGTTTCTTCTAAGAGGCATTATTCAATTTTCGGAATTTGATTTGTTTAACGATATCGATTAACCACCTCTTGAATGGCATCAAGTTTCCAATGACCGTGGGTGGTATTTTCTGGTAGAGGAATTGAAGTCGTTTAAAAACAGCAAAAATTCATTCTATTTCATACGTATCAAGACGTGATCGATTTCGTTTTTTTAAACAAAAAGTATAATGATAAATGTAATGGCAATATTAGCCGTTTTCTTATGAGGTAACATCCAGCATGCATTGACAGATCATTCCGACTGACTGTCGGTTGATCGGTTGAATTCCATAAAATCTTTCTTTTAAAACAATTATTCATAAAAACGGATGTCTCAAGTTCAATTGATTTTAGCGCTTATTATAGTATCATTTTTTGTTTTCCAGCCATGCAACTATATATATATATATATATATATATATATATATATATATATAGGAAAAACTACTAAAAGTTGTAAGTTTAAAAATGTATTTTTGACAGTATTTATTTATTTCTATTATAATAAATACTGTCAAAAAATACATTTTTAAACTTACAACTTTTAAGTAGTTTTTTTCCGATACATATTAAGACAGTATACGTGGATCATTACTATGTTATATATATAGTCATCCGCAGACAGATCTGTTTCGCTTTATCACAGCTCATCAGTACGGATAGACATCCGATTGGTTTTAACCCAGTCAATTATATATATATATATATATATATATATATATATATATATATATAAACTTTTATATAATTCAATAATGATTTTGTAAGAAAAAAGGTACCGGAATTTTATGAAGCGGAAATAAATATAGAAAGGGAAGAAATTACTTTCAAGTTGAAAATTAGCGTTAATATTTTAAATAAAGAAATATTCTCAGAAATCCTCTTTCATTATGTTAAGACGTGTGTGCAAATTTCTTAATTCTTTAAAAACAGAAATGGATGAGATCATTATAATTACTAGCGGAACCCGTGGAATTTTCACGGAAGGATAATTATGATTTCCTGGAAAAGATTTACTTCGTCATACTACAAATTATAGTAACGTCTTCAATGTTCCTCTGGCCATTGACGAGAGGGTCGTTGATGCTTCTGTAACTTTTCTTTTTTACAGGTAGGGGTAGTGCACCTACGCAAACCCTTTTATCCTCCAGGTGAAGTAACAGTTAGTTTATTGTATTTATGTGACACTTAGGGGATCAGTTTAAACTTACAAAAGTAGGAAAGAGATTAATTCTAAATTACCAGAATTGCTTCTGACCATTATCACCATCATATAATAATTATGTTTGTTTCTTCTTTAAAAAGAAAGATTTCGAAAGTGAAAATGTCTTTTTTTTTCTTACTGAAAAATCATGGCTCCTGTGTCCATTGTAAACAGAAAAGACCAATTGAGTAATGGCCAAGGATGTAAAAGAGGCCAGAAATTTCGTTATTAGGTCACAGTATACGACAACAAACCTACTTATTTTTACTATATTGTACAGTACACACACATATATACACACACACAATTACTGCTGGAGCAACCAGCTTAAGCTGCTACTGCTATGGTAATGCTATAGGCTCTCTCATCCTACTCTCTCACTCTTTACTACCCTTCCGTTTGGCAAATGTGGGAGAAAGGCTCGTGTAGAGAGTAAGTGTGTTATCTTTTTGCAGTGGCATAACGGACGGAGGAACTAAGTAACTAAGTAACTAACAAAGGAAGGAACAAGCAGAATTATTATATGATTCTACAAAATATGAATTATAAAGAATAATTCTGAGTGTAAATTATTAGCAAGAGCTTCAAATATTATAAAAACTGCGTCAGCAAATTAGAAAAAAAAAACAATTAAGTGAAGTGTGTTTTAAAATAGCCATAAATGAGGAAATATTAAACAATACAATCGAACGTAAAAGCGAATACATAAAGATTTGTAGTAGCCAAATTAAATGTATCACATGTTTGCAGGAAATAAATTTTATATTTTCACAAAGAGGTTTGACAGAAGTAAGCTAGTTTAACCCAGAATGTTGATCTCCTCAGAAGATTATATGATGTAGCATTTTTTAAATTAATAATAATATACATCTTGCGAAAAATGATAAAATTATCGACACGTATCGTCAAGGTTCAACAGGGTTGACGCCCTGATGATTGCTGCAGATAATAATGATAGAACCAATGAGGTAATAAGAAAGAAGTTGCTATATCCGAAGAAATGCATTTCATCATTGATATCGTGATGAACTTGAAAGTATTGAATTTTCTACATGCAATAACAAATGCAAGCAAAAGATCCTTTGAGACATGTTGTAACAGTATCAGTGTGTTGTCAGATGTAAATATTACACCCAGTCTCATTAAAGTTCTGTTCAAGAATATATATATATATATATATATATATATATATATATATAAGTTATTTAACATCGATGATATTGAGTATTGCTGCCATATCTGGTCGGGTGCTCCTGCTATCCACCTCGGTGTCCTCGACTAAATCCAACGAAGAATCTGTAATGTGATCCACCCCGACTTGGCAGCTAGGATACAGTCGCTTTCTCACCGACGTAGTGTGGCTTTCCTGTGTTTCTTCTACAAATACGTTCACGGCTTCTGCTCCGATGAACTTAGCTCACTGGTACCCCCTATATATGAATTTCCTCGAGCAACAACAAAAAACAACTAGATCCCACCCTTTTACTGTGAAACCGATAAATTGTAAACAAAAATTCTACTCAAGCTGTTTCTTTTCTCGCACTTCCCGCCAATGGAATTCCCTTCCGCATACTTGCTTTCCAGACAATTATCATCTCTACGAATTTAAATGTAAAGTCGATAGTCATCTCCTGTCTCACTAACATACATCCTCTCTCTCATGCTTTTTTCCCCGTCTACCCAACTCTAATCAGTTTTCTCTTCCTTTTCATACTCTCTTCCTGATACCCCCTGTCACTCTTTCTCATAATTTTCCTCCTATGTAACCATCTGCACAGCAGTGGCAGTAAAATGCTTTGCATGGGGCCACACGATTATAAAAAAAAAACAAAAAAATTGTCTTTATTTATAGATATATTTACTAACCATAAGTAAGATTTTATTGCGTCTCTGAAGCATGAAAGTTATATTAAATCGAAGTATAAAAAACAATAAACATAAACATACAAAAGTGTTTGGGCAAAAAGCTATGGAAAGAAAAATAAAAAGAATAATATAGACATGCTCGATGTATTGAAAAGGCACAATTCTAAATTCAGTAAATAGTATCAAAACACTAAAAAACATACACACACGCAATAAAGTTGGATAAAATGCAGTTTCAATTGCATGAGTAGCGGAGAATATTGTATATAAAGTTTTTTTTTTAATCGTTTCACGCCAAGCAAGGCGTTACCACCACTGATGCGCAGGGGGCTACATAAGAGTAAAAGTTTAGAAAAGAGGAGAGTGAAGAGAAAGACGGAGCAGTTATAGTGTGTGTCAGAGAAAGGGCAAAAGAAGGATGGAAACACAGGTGTGAAGACAGTTGCGAAGGTAGAGAGAAAGGAAAAGAACAAGATATACAATGGCGATGTAGAATGTACCAGAGTAAAGTGGATAAGAGATAGGAATTGAAACTGCATTTAAATTGCTGGAAGTTGTAGCCAACAGGAAAGCAAGTATACGGGAGTTCCACAGGTGGGAAGTGTGAGAAAAAAGCTAGTGAAATAAAAATGACGGCTGCATTTGGTTGTAAGAGGGTGGGACCTTGTTGCCAGTCTGTTTGCACGACTAAATTCTAGTGGCAGGGGCACCAGTGAATTCGTCGGAGCAGAAGCCATGAAGATATTTTTAGAATAGACAGAGGGAAGCCACATCCCGCTGATGAAAAAGTGGCCGGAGTCGAACTGCCAACACAACAAACCTGTACAGAAAAAGGGTAAATGTTTCTTTTTGGTCAAAAGTGCGGTCTTTTAAGCAAAGATGTGGGAACCATAAAATGTCAATTAACACAGTGGGGTAAATAATTGGCATTATGTTTTAACTATCTTTTTTTTATAATCGTTTCACCCCGAGTAAAGCATTTCACTGCCACTATTGAGCAGGGGGTTGCATAGAGGGGAAAGTGGTGAGAAAGGATGGTTAGGCATAGGAAATGTCAGAAGGAGGGTGATAGACGGGTAATGATACCGAGAATAAGGGTTGGGTAGATGGTGAGTGTGTAGGGAGAATAGATGTAAGTTAGTGTGATAAGAGGTGCCTCTTGACCTTACATTTAAACTCCTGTCAAGAAAGCAGACATGTGGGAGGGAATTCCACAGGTGAGAAGCGCGAGAAAAGAAGCTGTTGGAGTAGAAATTATGATTGCATCTTATCAGTTTTACTGTACAAGTGGGACCTAGTTGCTAATCTAGTATATGAAAAATTATAAAGAGAACTGGCATCATTTTTTAACTATTACCAGTTGACAACTAAGGCTACAGAACCCAACCTGTTCTACTATTTAACCACACATAGGGAGAAAAGATATGGATTTATACCTTTCCCAATGTTATTTCTGCGTAAGTGAATGCAACTAGAATTCGAACTCAGCTGTCTGGTGTCTCATTCCCAGTCGATATCCTCTAAACCACAGCGCACAAACATAGAAAAGATGCGTTGTTTAAATAATTTGTTAATACATTAAAATCAAATTTTGGGAGAAACAGAAAACTAATGTTGGATACTTGTTAGTATATAGTCATCCACATACTAGCTTGTTTCGCTGTATCACAGCTCATCAGTGTGGCTACACACGTTCACTTGCTTTTGGCCAGGATCGAAAATCGACAGATTTGGTGTCAGTCGGAGTAGCTTCTCCCTAAGCCATAGGCGCATGGAATCAGAAAAGGGAAATTTTAACGTGTTGTATATAAGCAGTGTATACACACGCCAGTCACTGAAAGAACTCAATTAATTTCTGGAGAGATATTTACGTTCTCACACCCTGATTGAGTACTCTGGAGGAATGGTAGACTTTGAAAAAACAGTAGATACTGTAGTATCTACGCATCGTTCATTTAGTAATAAATTAGAACATTCTTAGCTACTGACGTATGTTTACATTGTATATCACCGAGCGCCCAGTGGTAGAATCACCGATGTCAATTCGGTTGGGTTTCAGTCCTGACTAAAAACAATCGGATGTCTAACCGTTCTGATGAGCTGCGATACAGCAAAACAGATCTGTCTGCAGATGACTATATATATATATATATATATATATATATATATATATATATATGAAAAGGCTACTGACATTCTAAAGCGGTATGGATGGATCATAAATGAATTATATTTATGCTTCTAATTTCACGCTATAAAAGAAAGTCACCACTTTCTACCATTTGGTATCCTGACAAAATATCTTATTACTGGCATGGCACAATATTAAAAAAAAAAAAGAGAACGAATGGTCGTTTAGTAAATCTCACTCTCTCAAACATCTTAACAATAAAAACATTTTCCCCCTGTACCAGTCTCAACAGTGTCCTAATCACTTGTAGTATTATATAATACGGGATTGACCTGAGTTCGCTCCCGGTTACATAATGAAGAATCACGTTATCCCACGCAAGCATCCAGTTTTACAAACGTGGAAAAGTTGTTTAAAACACGCGATTATATGAGACCAGGATTTGCCCCAAAAAGGATTTCGGTTAGTTGCTCACACAACATCGAAAATATAATGTAAAGACAACGTATCGGAGGCAGGTTCTGCGGGGCCTAATGCCACAGACTGGCGGAGAGTAATTTATGAAGTTAGAAATTGAATAAAATGACACATTAAGTATAAAAGATTCAAGTCTGTGTTATCCTTTCTTCGGCACGCCCGTTTCATTACTCACTCATTTAGCTCAGTATCGAGCCTCAAATAGCATTTACTCTCAACGATATAGATTAGCAGAAAGCTCTGCAACAAACAGCGTTTTACGCCCGGATGGATTTGTATGACCTTCACTTTCAGTGCTGCATTAAGCAGCCTCGCTCCGTTTTCTCGAATGAGATACTGATGTACATTTATTTGTCATATATCAGAAGAGTTTAGAATATGTCAAATGAATGATCATTGATCAATGCTCAGTTGATAAGGAACCAACTTAAACGAAGAGATTGGTTTAAGCCGGCATTACCTCATTTGTGGTAATGTTCATCGTTGATTTCTGAACGTCTCAGTTATATTTGAATTTCGAAAGATAGATAGATATCTATACAGTAGCTCATGATTTATAATATTGGGTGATATTTTAATTGTAATTTTGGTTAACTATTTATTTACTATGTTTAATTTAGTCCCGCTAGTTGCCTGCATACAAATGCGCTTACTGTGCAACGGCGAGGATCTCACAGAGATGTGATTCTTGAGAAAGATGCTGAGGATACCACGGAATGAATAGGTAACCAACGAAGAAATTTTAAGGAAAATGAAAACATAAAGAATAGTTAGTATCAAGAGACAGTCGACATTTCTCGGACACAATGAGGAATACTTGGGGGATTTGGTATTCATAAGACCTTCTTCTTCTTCTTCTTCTTCTTCTTCTTCTTCTTCTTCTTCTATATGTCGTGTCTCTTCAGGACAAAGGTGATCATGGCCTTCCACATCTCCCTATCCCTTATAACTCTTAACACACTTTCTCCTGTTCAGTCAGTTAAGTGCCATACGTGATACACGCTTGGGCGATCATGTCTCGAAAGAGACATGACTAACTGGGCAGAAGATTATCCCGCAGTAGGTTACCATTGCTTTCTGCGGTAGACTGGTTGCCGACCAAGGCTATAGAACCCAATCTGTCCTGTTATTTAACCCATAACCGGAAAGAAGAGACGGATTAATACCTTTCCCAAGGGTATTTGCGCGTTAGTGAATGCAATGAATTCATCTGGAATTCGAACTCGGCTCCCCGATTTCTCGTTCCGAGCCGATATCCAAGACACCACAACGCACATCCTTTCTCCTGTTACTGTTCCCAAACCACACTCTGACATCTACTAGTTCAAGCACATCAAGTATGTTACGCTTTGCTTTTTTCCTGTCTCTCTTTCTTTTCCCTCTATCAAACCTGTGAGTATCAAATTCTCTAAGCCCTCCTTTCTTATTATATGTCGCAGGAACTTCAGTTGTATTTTTCTGATGTTAATTATTAGTTTCCTTTTCGTTTCCATCCTTTCTAAAACCTCATTGGCCCATGATATCATCAGTATCCTTCTGTAGAATCAGAGTTTGGTTGTATCAGGTGTTTCCTTCATCTTTGAGAAGACTTACAGAAGGAAAGAGAGAGAGTGAGAGTGAGAGAGAGAGAGAGAGAGAGAGAGAGGTAAGCGGGTAATGATTTTTGTAACAAGCAATTTTAGATTCCCGCTCTTCCCCGTTCTTTTGAACATAAGTAGAGTTGTATCCCTTGTTTTTTGTTGAGGATTGTGTTTCCGGTTCCTTCTAAAATCTGCTTCAATTTTGTATTCTCCACTTTGATTCTGAAATTTTATTTACTATATAATTTTTGCCAATATCATCCGGTTCACACTCCTCTACTGTCTTTTGAACAGGAATAGATGGTTATCTTACTTCCTGCTTCCGGTTCCTTTTAAAGTCTTTTCATTTTCTTTCACGTCCTTGCGATTTAGTGACCCTATCGCTTTCCTTGGGGTGAAATGATAAAAGAAAAGGATACCATATCTATTGTGGATTCCGAAAATGGGAACCGCACAAAATAATGAACAACAAATTAGGTGTTGAGATAGAAAAATAAGTATATTAAACTTAAAGATACAAACTTGAACGCAGGTTAGTAATCCAGGAATACAATTAGTAAGAAATATATATACAAATCTCTGAAGTGAAGCCGTAGTAGAATTAGTATGTCTATGTCGGAAGCTGACGGGTGCTGCGTAGTAATCTTCTGTCTGAGTGGAGCTTAGAGCTACTATGAACTACTACGCTGTGCTCTCCGTGAAAACTCGGTATCGTTCGGTATCTCTCGGATCTTACGGTAACTCACTATGGCAGGAGTATATGTATACTCAAGTCGAGTTCATTATCATGGAAAAAGGGGAGATCCCGCAACAATATCATAGTGAGGGAAGGATAAAAACATTTAAGATCTGAAAAGACAAGGATTTGTTGATATTTATGATCGTCCACGTCTTGAAAGACACGGCAAGTAAAAAAAATTATGATTTTTCTGTATTTCCAGCATTTGTTGCAAAGTTGCCATTCTCATCAAGTTATGTGGACTTAAATCGATCAGCACAGTTTAAAGTAAATATAACAAATAATAAATAATCCTAATATAATCTGAGCTGTTCTTTCTTATATATTTTTCCATATTTTTTCCGTTGTATTTTATCCGCTCCGAATGAATAGTCTTTCTAAATATCGATTAACTAAAAAGTGACTAATTGAATTTAATTATAGCGAAGTCTGTAAGGTAAGAACAATATGTACTGATTAATTTAGAAAATGTCAAACATTCACATCACCCACAGAACAATAAATACTATGTTGACTGTATAAACAGTCGACTTTGCAGCCATGACAATTTCCAATATTACCAAACAATTAATTTAATTTGATCTGATTTGTCCCACTGATCTATCAAATTAATCCTCCAAAGTTAAGCGGGAACCAACTTTCTCCTTTCTGACAGAAAAAATTCCTTAAGATTACAACTAACTTCCCAGGGTCTCTAATACTTACCAGCCTTTCTTTTTTGGCTAGTGGGGCTCATTATCTCTCAGTTGTGCCTCTGTCCTCAGACAGAGTGCAGCTCTGTTGTATCGCTGTCCGAAGACAGACATGCATCGGAAGAAAATTATACTGAATTTTACCCGGTGTCGGAAAATAGTGTCCAAAGGTGGCGCTACCCCATTGTACCAAAGAGATAGATCGGTGGTCGACACCAATGCCATTACGAACGGTTGTTGCGGGAGACTGGGCTATTTTTGGCTTTTGCCCGTGCGCACGTGTTCGGGCTTCCTACGTAAAACTTCGACCTCGTGTCACGTATCGCTCTAGTGAGAGAGCCGGGTAAATACTTTATTTTGAGGGTAGTTTTTTATTGTACATAAATAGTTTGCATGGAAAGTAATGACAAAGTTCAATATTTTCTTCAATGCATTGATATATGTAGGGATTAAATAAAAATACGAAATAAAATAAAAATACAAAATAAAATAAAAGTACGGAATAAAATAAACATAAAAATCTCCCAGTAGTTCTCTGACAGGAAAGACAATTGACACATGAACAAAAAGAGAGGATCCTGGTGCTAGAAATAAACCTTGTCTGTTTCTCTGTTGGACCGTGGATGGTAAAGACGTGCTAAACTGTTTGGACAGGAATTTCCCCAATCGTTGGAACCAAAAATAAAATCAATGTTCAAACTGTCCCTCTAGTGTCTCTGTATCTTTCCTTTTCTCTTTGCCTATTTATTTCAGCGGTGAAAGCCATTTAACAAGTTTTGGATGTTTAGGCGAAAGAACCAACCCAGCAGTAATAGCCATAACATTCCATATATACACTTTAGGATCAGACTTATTGATTGTGACATGAGACACTCAAAAACGGTTTATCTATTAATCTATTGCATTTTGATTTGACGCCAGAATCTTTTTACACTTTGCAGCGACCAATAATTTTATGCCCTAGTGCAAAACATTACTAAACAGTTTTGTTGATATAATTTGGAATGGTTTACTATTTCCGTCAAGAACGCTATTTTGCGTTTAACTATATTCTATATACTATATAGCAGATGCGCATTTTGGTGCAGTGGATATCGACTCGGAACGAGAAATCGGAGAACCGAATTCGAATCACAGCTGAATTCAGTGCATTCACTTACGCGTAAATACCCTTAGGAAAAAATGTTAATCCGTCTCTTCCTCCTCCCGCTACGGGTTAAATTGCAGGACATATTAGATTCTATAACTTTGGTTGGCAACCAGTCAATTGCAAAAAATAATAGCAACCTACTATGGGACGGATCTTCTGCTTAGTCAGCCATGTCTCATTAGAGACATGATCGCCTAAGCGTGTTTTACGTATAGCACTTAACTGTCTGATATTCGATGTTCTATTCTTTAATGAAAAATTATAAAAATCAAATTTTCCGTACATATTTCCCTGCGATATATTTTGTGAGTTTTAATTAAAAGTAGTAGTTTGGATGCTGTGTATATATATAGGTTATGTTGTAATTATTCTAAATGCTTTTCTTTTGTTTTTCATTTGTAAAAGCAATTTCTGCAAAAATGTTATTGCTGGTCAATAGATTTTTCTTATTTATTATAATTCTTATTTCACTCAACTCTCTTTTTGGGAAGGTTTAAATCCGTTTTTATGTTTATATTTTGACAATGTTTTCAATTTATCTTTGCATTTTCATCTTTTCCCTACCTTCCAACGTTGTTTTCTATTATTCAATAAATTTACAATGTCTCTGTTCTATGCCATTATATATACATTTACTTACAATAAAATGTATAAGCCTCGAGTTAGATAATGATATCCGATACCACCCACAAAATTATTGTAAATATTTCTTATACAAAAAAGTTATTCATTGAAATTGTCTATGGTATATTTATCAAGTAAACACGAGTGCATAATGAATTATTTAATTGTCCATGGTAGATTTATCATGTAAACACGAGTTTATAATGAATTATTCAATCATTATTGATTATTAATAGCACATTATGGTGTAAACACTGACTTGGATAATGAAAGCTAAGATCGTATAGATAGATAGATAGATAGATAGATAGATAGATAGATAGATAGCAAATGTTGTGTTTAAAGCTGGTCATAAAATATAATGATAGAGTTATTAAGAATTTACCACTTTATAACAGAGAAAACAATTAAAAGATCCACATAACGCTCTATCGTTAGCAAACTCATACCATATCTGTTTCAATGGCTAGATAGATAAATAGATAGATATGTTGCATAATACTTTGGTCGGTGTGGAACAATGCCAATTCATGATTGCCAGTGAAAATGACAGAATTTTGCCAAGAAGTGTATTTGCATTCTGCACAAGGATATGTAGTTGGGTGCAGAACGCAAAAGCTGGAAAAGTAGAATCATTGTTTTGACAGACAAATCAAAAAAGGGGTCTTGCCCGGAAATGGTACAGAGTTTAGCGGTAACACCCGGTGTCAATGAACTATTTAAGTTGGTGAAATTCATGAAAAATCGAATACGAGCACTGAAACTAGTAAATGGAGAAGCTACTCCATCAGTCAGTCAGTTAAGTACCACGCGTGATACAGGCTTTGAATGATCCTGTCTCGTAAGAGACATAACTGACTGGTCAGAAGATTATCCCGCAGTAGGTTACCATTGCTTTCTGTGGTAGACTGGTTGCCAGCCAAGGCTATAAAACATAATCTGTTTTGTTATTTGAATCATAGCTAGATGGGGAAGAGATCTATTCTATTATTAAGTTATAATTAGTGGGGGATCAGTTTATTACTTTATAACAATTTAAATCTGATACCCTACATTATGCCCAGGAGAAGTCTTAATCATGTTTTCAACTATTATATGTAGTCAGTCAGGTAAGTGCCATACGTGATACACGCTTTGGGCAGAAGATTATCCTGCAGTGGGTTGCCATTGCTTTCTGCGTTAGACTGGTTGCTGACCAAGGCTATAGAACCCAAACTGTCTTGTTATTTAACCCATAACTGGAGAGAAGAGACTCATTAATACCTTTCCCAAGGGTGTTTATGCGCAAATGAATGCAAGGAATTCAACTGTTATTTGAACTCGGCTCCCCGATTTGTAATTTCGAGTGGATATCAACTTATATGGATTTTTTAAATTAGTGGAGCCATCTACGTGTCAGGCCCGGGACTTATAGAGTGATATGTTACACACACACACACACACACACACACACACATGTATATATATATATATATATATATATATATATATTGATAAACAAATGATGCCTTGATGTACGTAATAAACTTCTAGACCCTGACGAAACGTCATCCTTTGAAACTATGGTAAGTTAAGTGCTTGCAATTTCCCACATTTAATATTGAAAATGTCTGAACTTTGTATTGAGAGAATTTGTGTTGGTACTCCTCATTATTGGCAATCTAGAGCTTACCTTCTACCTCCCACTTTTTTTTCCCTTGTAATATTCATCTTCAGTTTTAATATTTTAAAATATTGAAGAATTAAAAAAATACCATTTGAGCCCTGATAAAAATGGGATTGAAAACGGTCGGTCGTTCCATTAAAGTATGAAATTTACCTTGTTTCGTGCCGTTATATATATATATATATATATATATATATATATATATATATATATATAGCGTATGCTTACATGGTATAGGACACGCTAAAAATCTATCTCCTTCTCCCCAGAGCCCCCAAAGCTTAAAGGTAAAATCGCCGACTAACACCAATTCAGTCGGGTTTCAATCCTGGGTAAAAACAATCGGATGACTAAACGTATTGATGAGATGGGATGCAGCAAAACAGATCTGTCTGCGAAGGACTATATATATATACATATATATGTGTGTGTGCGTGTGTGTTAAAAAAGGTGAGAAGACGAGGAAAAAGTAATAAAATATTGTGGTAAAAAGTGTAGCTACGAAGTAACAAGGTACTTGCATTTAATGGCACTTTTGTTTGAACGATAAAGTTTTGACCATTGTAGAGAATTCTGGCTAGAATGTGTCATTTGACGTCATAAAAAAACTAAAGATAAAAAATATCCCATCAAGATATTCGCGTCTATTCTAAAAAAAATTTTTCCTCTCCTAAATATATTTTCAAAAAAGTTTATTAAGTCTTAAAAGTTTATTAGAAAGTTCAAAAAATTGCCCTGAAAATTAATTAGTTTTGAAGGAGTACTTAATATAAATGGTTTGAAAGCGAAAAACAAAACGAAAGAAAGGAAAAAATATCACCCTATAACTTCTTAACTGTCAAAAATCTTTTGAGACAAATCTAATTTATTTCATTTTCTTTTATATTTTTTTAGAAAATTCCGATAGGTTTCTTCTTGTTGTACGTACAGTGTAGCCACGTGACGTCAAACAGCGTGTTTCGAATAAAGGAAAAGTGGGGCAGAAAGCGTCCTGTCATCGCATTTGAAATTTATTTTCGAAAGTTATTTCATATTCCGAAAGACTGTCTGATTCCCGGGGCAAAAGAAAACCAATTTTCAAAGGTAATATATTATTCTCTTCTTTTGACGAAAAGATCATTCGGTCAAAGTCAGTTTTTCATCACATAGAATACAAGCCAATGTAATATTATAGTTTGCTTTGGGCACGCATCTATTGTATTATAAGATCGTTATACAACAGTCAGTGATCATCTGCTTAATGATAGTTGTATAGTCACGTGTATTTCCACGCAACTATATTCACTCACGGTACATATACACACACGCGACAATCACGTGATAATCTTGTTTTCCCGCTCTTTTACGGGATGTATATATAGCAGACAAGTGGTACACCCAGACAGTAGCAACAGAACTAGAGTACACGAAAAAAGGCAGTTCACAGCTGCCCCCAATAGCATGCCGCTATTGTGGAATATGCGCGCTTCAATATCAGGCAATTCTCTCACACACCCACACTAATTGCAAAACGCAAGTAGATGGTTTTTATTTCTTAAACAACACTTGTACAAATGACTACAGTTGGCACAAGATTTCTCGTCGGTATAACATGTAAGTCCTACTCACCTTCTCTTACTGAACCAATCTTCTAAAACTCACAAGATGAACCTATTCACCAATTCAGTATTCTACACCAAATTTCTGTCAATATTAATCCAAACATAAATTACATTTGACAAAGCTAAGTCTTCCAGCAACAAAGAACTTTGCAACTTACCTAAAAATTTTACCACAATCTTCTGCAGAAAATGGAAGACATTTTAAACAGACATACTCAACGTCTGTACAAAATATGTAAATCTTTTTATTTGTTAATACGCTTTATTTTATAACAAATAATGCTTTGATCGTTTATTCAATGTTCCATTTGTTAATTTGATGAGTGATTGCAACCGTATAAAATAATTGTTGGAATGCAGAAATTCAGTTATTCAGTCTTTGGGAATGGCCTTGCGCCATGTGAAATTCAAACCTAATATTTCTACGCATATTGAGGCCCCAAAGATAGCAATCGCTTTATACGCACGTTATTGTTTATTAAATATTTTTTACAGCGGAAGTTACCCTTTATGTAATATAGAGGGATAGTATATAAGAGACGCAGTTTATACAGACGGGTGTGGAAGATAACCCTAGACATGAACAGGTTAATATTGATCAGTAATACATTCTCTTGAAAGTCGGTCCCGCAGAATAATGCAACACAGGGGGTCAAAAAATGCAACAAAAAAGATATGGGGTATGCAACATAATAATAGAAGGAAAACACTTCAAGTTAATTCATTTGATACAATGTGCCTAGAATGGTCGGTCCTAGACATGAACGGTGAAACAGGTAGAACTAAGGAATCTTTTCACTCCTTTTTTTTTTTTTTTCAATTGAAGTAGATAAACTAAACTATCGCCCGGTTCACACGCCACCCACATCTATTGAACAGGTGTAGAGGCTCATCCCTTGTTATCTGTTTAGGATGTGGTTTCCGGTTTTCTCTTTTCCAATCTTTTCACCCCTTTTTCTTTCTTTTTTCAATTGGAGTAGATAGACTAAACTATCGCCCGGTTCACACTCCACCCACATCTATTGAACAGATGTAGAGGCTCATCCCTTGTTCTCTGTTTAGGATATGGTTTCCGGTTTTCTCTTTTCCAATCTTTTCACTCCTTTTTCTCTTCTTTTTTCAATTGGATTAGATAGACTAAACTATCGCCCGGTTCACACTCTACCCACATCTATTTAACAGGGGAAGAGGCTCATCCCTTGTTTCCTGTTTAGGATGTGGTTTCCAGTTTTCTCTTTTCCAATCTCTTCACTCTTACGTAGCCCCCTGCACCTCAGTGGCGTTACCGCTTTCCTCGGGGTGATATGATTAAAAAAAACAACATTTAGCTCTATTCCTATGATATCCATTTTATCAGGAATAAGCAGCAACCCATATAAACTAACCGGCACAAGAACTAAAATTTTATTCCCACTTGATGAATTAGAAATATTATAATCAGAATTGAAATATGCACTATTTAAATTGAACAGAATCAAAGCGGCAGGACCAGACAGAATTGGAATAGAGATGCTCGCAGTCTTAGATGCTTTCGACATGGGTAAAATTACAGAAATAATAAATGAAATCTAGAATAATGGTGATCTACCGGAAGACTTAAGCAGATTTTTTCATAACTCTGCTTAAGAAGCTAGGAGCAAACTCCATCGGAAAATGAACCAAACGAAAATTCTGTCTCTTTTTTTTTCTATTTAGATCATAAGTGTAACATTTATCTTTTAGTACTCAGCAAAACTTAGGGGTAAGAAAACCCCAGCACTTCTTGTATTTTCCAAGTAAATTATCTGGACACTCTTTATACACATATATAAAAACAAAACATACAAGAAAGACTGCATACATTTAAATTATTTTTGTCTTATCACTCTATGGGATTCCGATCTATACTTGATCTACATTTGACCCCAAACTCACAATTTTACTCAGCGTTACTATCACTCATGTCTCCACATAATATAATAACGAGACAAAAAATAATACCCGTTTTGTTCTTTCCACGTCTAGGTAAATATATCTTTAAGTAAGAATTCTTTAAGTAAGATTCTTTAAGTAAGAATTTTATAAAAAATGCTGATATGAGAAAGTGTGTTTGACATGGGTTTATGAATGACAAATATTTATCAGACATCCCTCTAAGTATTTCCTACATAATGAATTATGTTATATTTTAATTAATCCATACTTAAAGCACCTACTTAAACTATAAATTAAACAAATTTACTCTCACACAAAACAGCCACAAATCAATATACGGACAAACACGTAACATAGATGAAAATGCCTAATATACGCTGAAAAGCAAATACATTATCATTCGTATCTTACATCATTCAGTTAAGTGCCATACGTGAAACACGCTTGGGTGATCATGTCTCGAAAGAGACATAACTGACTGGGCAGAAGAGTATCCCGCAGTAGTTCGCCATTGCTTTCTGCGGTAGATTGGTTACCAGCCAAGGCTATAGAACCCAATCTGCCCTATTATTTATCCCATAACTGGAAGGAAGAGACGGATTAATACCTTTCCCAAGGGTATTTGCGCGTAAGTGAATGTAATTAATTCAACTGGAATTTGAACTCGGCACCCCGATTTCTCGTACCGAGCCGATATCCACTGCACCACAACGCATATAAGGACATATGAATTATACGCACAAATGGTGCTTAACAAATAAAAAACAGACACAAACTTATGAAATACCATAAGTTTATTTTCTCTTCCCTATTTCATTTGATGCTGAAGCTTAAAAAAACCTGCATATATAAAGAAGATTCATCTCATCTAAGTTTTAGCATGGCGAAAGTGGCGTTCCAGAAGTTAAGTAGAGTATTAAGAGACAGGAAAAATTCGTTAGAAACAAAGAAAAAAGTACTGAATTGCTATGTGAGATGAGTTATTCAATACGACAGTGAATGCTAGAAAATTACATCAAAGATGAAGGAAAAACTTGAAGCAGCTGAAATGTGGTTCTACAAAAAGATTTTTTTTTTTAATCATTTCACCCCGAGCAAGGCAGAAACGCCACTGATGTGCAGGGGGTTACATAAATGTAGAAAGATTAATTAGAAAAGAGTGAGGAGTACAAGCTAGTTAGAAAGGAACAATAGAAAGCTGAGAAAGCAGGTGCAATGACAGATACATGGGCGGAGAGAACGTGAAGATTATACAGGGGAGGGGAGAGAGCTAGAGTCCAGTGGTTAGTAGGTGAGTATTAACTTTGCTTTTAAATTTCTGGAGGTCGTAGCCGCCAGGAAAGCAAGAATACGGGAGTGAGTTCCACAGGCGGGAAGTGCGAGAGAGGAAGCTGCAGGAGTAGAATTGTCGTCTGCGTTTGGCTAACCTGACTGTGAATGGGTGGGACCCAGTTGCCAGTCTGGTTGCACGGGTAAACACCTGTTGAGGAGGCATCAGTGACTTAAGCTCATCCGAGCAGAAGCCATGAAAGTATTTATAGAAGAGACAGAGGGAGGCCACATTTCGACGATGGGAAAGTGGCTGCAGTCGAGTCGCCAGATCAGTACCTATCACATTACAGACTCTCCTTTGGAGCTTGTCAAGAACACTGAGGAGAACGGCAGGGGCACCTGACCATAAATGGCAGCAGTACTCCATGCACGGACGGATGGTTGACTTGTATATATGCAGGATGGATTCAGGTGGAAAAAACATCCTGGATCGACATAGTGACCCAATCTTCTTAGCAGTAGATTTTGCTATGGATTCAATATAGTGCTTCCATTTGAGGTCTGAGGACAGGGTAAGTCCGAGGAGGCGTAGTGTATTACTCTCCGGGAGAATCATCTGGTCCATGCTTATGGGAGGCAGAAGAGGTTGCCTGTAATGGTTGACAGACAACAGCTTGGTCTTAGAGGAATTGAAGTTGACAAGCCACTTCTTGCCCTAGTTCACCACAGAGTGTAGATCCCGCTCAAGGTCAGCAGCGAGATTATGTCTGTCCGCCACGACAGGCTTCTTACTGGAGAGGGAGTATATTGTAGTGTCATCTGCGTAGATGCCTACTTGGGACTTGATCTCATCTGGGAGGTCGTTGATGAAAATAAGGAAGAGCGTTGGGCCCAGGATAGAGCCTTGTGGGACACCAGCATTCGTGCTGTAGGACGAAGAGGCACGCCCATTCAGAACGACCTTCATTTTGCGGTTATTTAAGAAAGATTGGATTAGGTCAAGCAGGCGACCGGTAATACCATAACCGCGTAGTTTGCATAGGAGGCCAGGGTGCCAAACCCTGTCGAAAGCCTTGGAGATATCCAGAGCAACCGCGCGAGCCTCGTCAGACTCATCAAGGGCCTGTAGCATGTACTCCGTTACAGTTGTTAGCAGGTCGGCTGTGGACCTGTCAAATCGGAATCCATATTGCCTGTCGGAGAACAGTTTGTGGGCGGTGAGATGAGGAACTATTTCAGCATTGATTATAGCCTCGAACACTTTCCCGTATATTAGTAGAAGACTGATAGGGCGATAGTTGGATGGGTCCGAGGGTTCACCACAGTTCTTAAAGACAGGAACGACTGAGGAGAATTTCCAGCATGCAGGAAAGCAGGAAGCAGAAAGGCAGTAGTTAAACAGTTTGGAGAGGACAGGGGAAAGTTCAGGGGCACACCTCTTAAGGACAATCACCGGGATTCCATCGTCTCCACACGCCTTATGGGGGTCGAGTTTTGAAATTACTCTGGATACTACTGTCGGGGTAATATATACGTGGTGCAGTTTGGCCTCAGTTCTAATAGGGAAGTCGGGTGGGTGCACTCCGGACGGGTCGAATGTGGAGTTGGATGAGAATCTGCGGGCAAAGCACTCAGCTTTCTCCGCATATGACGTGAGAACATCAAATCCATGGATTAAAGGAGGTATTGAGGATGCTGCGGATATCATTGTTTCGAGTATGTGAGCAATAATGATGTTTTGGAAAGGATGGAAATGAAAAGGAAATTAATACTGAGCATCAAGAAGAGACAGCTAAAGTTCTTGGGACATGCAAAAAGGAAGGAGGGCTTGGAGAACCTGATACTAACAGGTCAGAAAGAGGGAAAAAGAGACAGGGGAAAACACATTTGAAGGGCCTGAGTAGGTAAATGACAGAACGGGGGTTACGTCGTGTAACAGAAGAAAGCGTGCTAAGAGCCACTAGGGAAGTGGAGACGTGGAGAACCATGATCTCCTACGTCATGAAAGGACAACGCACATAGAAGATGAAAGTCTATTTACGTCTCTCTGTCTTTCCATCTATCTAGCTCTCTTTCTGTAAAAACACACACACAAACACACACACACGTGGGGAAGGCAAAAATCTTTGTAGCCCTGTGTACGTATATATATATATATATATATATATATATATATATATATATATATATATATATATGAAATGATTTGCTTGGCCATTATTTTTTATCGATACTCGTATTTAAGTAGATATTCGTTTTTTAATTAAACAGTATTATATATTTATATCTGCTGGCCTTTTTATTAAGATGTGCACTTATCTAATTTTATTATGACCAAAATCTAAGTCATTAAACAATCAATCAATATATATATATATAACGAAAATTATGACTAAGTGTAGCCAAAATAAAAAACACCTCTTAGCCTCATACAACCATGAATGAAAATGCCATAATTCCTCGTAATTTTAAAAATTGCACGTTCGAAAATTCCCTGTCAAGTGAGCGTTCAAAAAAAAAAAAAACAAAAAAAAAAAACACACACCGTTATGTGAGCGTTCTTAAAACAAACAGTAAACGGTAAAAACAGTTATTGAAAATCGCCTGAAGACACCACTCACGGTAGAAACCTAAGTCGCGAAATAACTTGTTTAGAAATGGAATATATATATATATATATATATATATATATATATATATATATATATATCGCACATTCAGTAAGGAATTAGAGCACTCTAAATACTGGCGTATGATACATCATACGATAAAACTCTGCCCCCTTCTATCTATCTATCTATCTATCTATCTATCTATCTATCTATCTATCTATCTATCTATCTATCTATCTATCTATCCCAGTCTGTTCATTCTATCTATCTATCTATCTATCTATCTATCTATCTATCCCAGTCTGTTCGTTCATTCTATCTATCTATCTATCTATCTATCTATCTATCTATCTATCTATCTATCTATCTATCTATCTATCCCAGTCTGTTCATTATCTATCTATCTATCTATCTATCTATCTATCTATCTATCTATCTATCTAACGAACGAACGAACGAAAACTGAGCCATCACTATATTGATCCATTTGATAAAGAATGGGTATTCTTCAAGCAGTTTATTGGAAATTGGATTGTGTTATCTTGAATAAGTAAATTTTAGAAACTGCTCTTGACGACCCGTTGTGCAGACATAACTTGCCCTTATTATAACGATATATCTATAAGACAGTCGAAAATAAAATATTTCCTTCTCTTTTGCAAACGGTTTCAACCGATTTCAAACGCATTGAACTATGAATACTAATTCCTTGCCTTAGAGTCTGTTGCTTCTTCCACGGCCCTTCACTTGCAAGCATCCGCAGCAAGAGATGTAAATATTTATTTGACCTCTGTTTACTTTAACTCACCAAACATACACCTGGTCGCTTTTCTCTAAGAGTTCTCAACCTAATAACGCTAAGTGTAACGCACTAACGTTATGACACTGTGATCTTTGGCGAAGAAGTTTATTTCCTACGCATTGATATAAAATAACATTTTCAAAAGAATTCAGTTACGCACCTGAGCTAATACTCACACAGTTCTCTTAGCAACACGCAAAAACGCTATGATTAATGCCGGACTGTATTTTCAAATAATCCGTATTTCAAATAACCGACTTTCGACTATCAGTTAACTTTGTTATGTCAAGTTCCTTAATAAGAGTGAACGTTCTTTTTGTTGTGTGAAAGTTATTAATCTTCAGGCTTAGTGACGTTTTGTACTGATAACCTCTCAGTTTATAAGCGTTTATGAATGCTGTTATTTATTCTTACACTCAAGAAATGACAGTTTTACAAAAAAAGTACTAAGTGAAGCGAGCAAAAATAATAGAAAACACAATGATTAAAATGAAACAACATCAAATAAGGAATTAATTCCATTTTTAAATATAAAACCTAACAATGATTATTTATACTCGAACTAATGTTACGATAGTAGGGGTTGGACGTTATATCCTCCGTCTATCTCCAGGTTTCTGTATTGTGTCGGAGGGCACAGAGACTGAAACGTTGTGAGAGTCATAGCAAATTTGAGGACATTAATCTTTACATTTAATAATGTAAATAATATTGAGTCGCCATCCCAGCAATACAAACAGAAGTATGCATGACTCTTTTCCCAAATAGTTCAAAAGTTTTCCGCCATCTTCTCAACTGAAGGTGACAAAAATTAAAGTAGTTATTAATATATAACAACGTGTTGCAAATCCGAGGTTGGAATAATATAAATCCCAATTTGAAAGTGATTTTCACACCTCGTGAGTTTAATAACATGTTAATAAATATTTTCTGAATATCAATTTTGGTAAGAAAGAATCCATTTTGTTTACACAAATAACTCAAGTGATTTTACAAATATTTTAAATTTTCCAAAACTTTCGTTTTCTATAGAATATTAAGTATTTGAGTTACATGTACTTTTCAAATATTGACAAACATGGACAGGTTGAGAGATTTATTGAACTTAATGCGATATATATACATAATATATATATATATATATATATATATATATATATATAGTGTATCGAGGCAACAGATCATTTTCTAAACATATATTTTTGTCTTTATTTTAACTGAAATTAAAGCCAAAATACGATGTTTAGAATGGCTCATGATTAACGTAATCGACATTCATTGCCTCTTATATTTAACAGTATATGTTTAGAAAATAAAATATAAACATTGCATTATATACAATATATAAATATAAAAATATATATATATATATATATTCTAAACATATACTGTTAAATATAAGAGACAATGAATGTCTATTATGTTTAATCATGAGCCGTTATAGACGTCGTAATTTGGCTTTAATTTCAGTTGAAAATAAAAACAAAACTTCTCCAAAATTTGGATAATTTTTTATTAATTTGCTTATAAGATTTCGGCTCACATGAGCCATCTTAATTGAATTTTCTTGGTCTTAGGATCATTTAATGCTGCGGCATTTTGTAACTTAAATTTAAATGCGAACCGAAAGCTTAGAAGCAAATTAATAAAACATTATCCAAATGTTGGAGAATTGCTGTCTTTATTTTCAACTGAAATTAAAGCCAAAATACGACGTTTAGAACGGCTCATGATTAAAAATAATAGACATTCATTGTCTCTTATATTTAACAGTATATGTTTAGAAAATTATTTGCTGCCTCGATACACTATATATATATATATATATATATATATATATATTTATATTTATATATATACATACATATATATATATATACACATACATATATATATATACATACATTGCATTATATACATATATATATATACACACACCTTGCTTCATATATATATATATATCCAAATGAATACGGAACGAAGAAAAACTTGACAACGTTCAAACCATAAACCATAAAACAGCGCTCGATATAAAATGGAGCTATGAATATTTATTATAAATTATAGTGTAGAACATGTACAAATTATTATCTACGACAAAGTGTACATTTTGTTTCGACAGAATAGAAAATCCTCAAATAGGGCAGAACATTTAAATCGATAAAAGAATCATGTTTCCTTTGTCTTCAAGAAAAAATGGAAATCATTAAATATATGTATAGCAACATACTAATAAATCAGAGGCATGAAACCACAGTAAACTGCAAACACATTAAAGAACTAACCTTACAATCATGCTAAACCTTACAAAATCCAAAGTTAGAATCCATAGAAAAAATACACATTTATAATACTAACAACACTCTTTACCTTTATTTCATACCACAAACTGTGATCTAATTTAAAGTTTTATATAAAAAAGAGGTTTCCTAAATTTTAAATTAAGGTTAAATATACAATAATAGATTAATTATGAAAACTAAGTTTAAATATAAAAATAGTTGTTGCTGTTTAATTTACTAATAAAGATATGTTCACCAAATAGCAATCTCTATTCCCACTTTATCGCATCCACTCCTACTCTTTCCAACCCATATCAGTCAGTTAAGTGCCATACGTGAAATACGCTTGGGCGATCATGTCTTTTTCGAGACATGACTGACTGGGCAGAAGATTATTCCGCAATAGGTTACCATTGCTTTCTGCGGTAGATTGGTTGCCGACCAAGGCTATAGAACCCAATCTGTCCTGCTATTTAACCCATAACTGGAGGGAAGAGACGGATTAATACCTTTCCCAAGGGTGTTTGTGCGTAAGTGAATGCAATGGATTCAACTGGAATTTGAACTCGGCTCCCCGGTTTCTCGTTCCGAGCCGATGTCCACTGTACCAAAACGAACATCCCCAACCCATATACATTTCCTTATTTTCTCCATTTATTAAAGCCAAAGAACTAGCCATAAAAGCTGTAAAGGACCATACCTTATCTACTAATGTTAAATCTGTCTACAAAATTTTCAACACGTCCATTAATCAAATCTATCCCCTACCTCTTCCCTCTTTTCCTTCAAATTCTGACAACTTACGACCCTTATTTCCCCATCTCCCACCCCACCCACAATTCGCCAAATATAAAAAAAAAACGATTTTTCATTTCTTTTCACACTACCTTATGAGACATTGTTATTTTAATGTCGAAGTAGAATGTACACTTTGCAGTAGATAATAATTTGTACATGTTCTAAAGTACAATTTACAACAAATATATATATATATATATATAGGATAATTGCAAATCCGTAAAGACGGAGAGGATACTCAAAAAATTTTTATCCAATTAATATAAAATATTAATTAGATAAAAACAGAGAGCTCGATGAATATAATCCAGAGCATTATAAAAGTTTTCTTCTCAATATATATAAATGAACACCGAAGCCAACACTCAGCTGTGACAGTGTGTTTAATGCTTAATCGAACACAACAGGCCTGACGATTGCGCATAAGTAGGGAAGGGACTCTCGCGCTGGGTGTTAACTTCAATGTCCTCTTCTTCTTCTATGTGCCCTGTCCCTTCAGGACGTAGGATATCATGGCTCTCCACGTCTCCCTATCCCTTGTGGCTCTTAGTATGTTTGCTCCTGTTGCTCCTGGCAACCCCCGTTCCGTCATCCACCTGATCAGGCCCTGCAAATATGTTATCCGCTGCCTTCCTCTGTCTCTCCTTCCTTCTATCTGTCCAGTCAGTATCAGGTTCTCCAGGCTCTCCTTCCTCATTGCATGTCCCAGGAACTTCATTTGTCTCTTCCTGATGCTCAGCATCAATTTCCTTTTTGTTGCCATTCTTTCTAACACCTCGTCGTTGCTTGTATGCTCGGTCCACGATATCCGTAGCATCCTTCTGTAGAACCACATTTCGGCCGCTTCCAGTTTTGTCCTCATTTTCGATGATATTGTCCAACATTCACAGCCGTATTGAAGAACTGACATCACGTAGCAGTCTAGCACTCTTTTCTTCGTTTCTATTGAGATTTTCCTGTGTGTTAGTATTTTGCTCATCTTCTGGAACGCGTCCTTTGCCATGCCAATTCGCCTTCGGATCTCCGTGTCGCACTTTCCATCTCCTGTTAGAACACTTCCTAGGTACTTAAATTCTTGTACTTGTTTGATTCTGTTATCCCCCACCTGTATTTGGCATTTTGGGTTGTATCTTTTACTGATGACCATGCACTCAGTTTTCTTAAAGTTTATTTTTAGTCCCTTCTTGTCACTCTCCACTGCTACTTTCTGTATGAGGTCTTGTAGTTTCCTTTCCGTGTCCGCAATCAGCACTGTATCGTCCGCATATCTTATGTTGTTCAGGTTGTGGCCTCCAATAACAAATCCTGGCGTGTTATCTAGGGTCCTCAAAATATTCTCGCTGTATAGGTTTAACAAATCCGGTGAAAAGACACATCCTTACGTCTTTTTCTATCTTTGTGTATCTACTGAGGTCGTTACCTGTCCGTATGCATGCCGTTTGCTGCCAGTAGAGATTCTTGATTATTCTTATGTCTTTGCCGAAAATGTCGAGGTTGCCTAGCATCTCCATCAATTCTTTGTGTCGTATTTTGTCGAATGCTTTCGCGTACTCAATGAAGCATAAGTACAAGTCTTTCTTCAATTGCAATGCCCTTTCAGAGAGCATCCTAATCATGAATATGGCGTTCCTTGTTCCAGTGTCCTTGACGAACCCGCACTGTTCCTGCCCTATATCTGGCCTGATTCTGCTTCTCGCTCTATTCATCAGGATTCTGACAATCAGTTTTGTAATGTGACTCATTAAGCTGATAGTTCTGTGTAGTTCGCATTCGTTTGCACCAGGTTTCTTCGGCAGCGCTATAAATATCGACTTGCATAGGTCGTCTGGTATTATTCCGCTGCTATAAATTTCGTTTATTATGTCGGTAATCTTTTTTATGCCATATTCTTCTAAGGCTGTCAGCAGCTCTATTGCTATGTCATCTGGACCAGGTGCTTTGTTTCTGTTCATTTTGGCCATTGCAGCTTCCACTTCGGATTTTAGTATTTCCGGTCCATCCATCTCCTTGTGTATTCTCGGTTGTTCTCTCTTGTCGCAAAAAGATCCTTTATGTATTCTTCCCATCGCTGGAGTATTTCCTTTTTCTCTAATATGATTGTCCCATCCTTGGATTTTATGCATCTTGTTGTGGAGCAGGTTTTTTGTCCTGTCAGTTCTCTTATCTCTTTATGCATCTCTGCTTTGTTGTTCCTGCTCAGTCTCTCTACTTCTGCACATTTGTTGTTGAGCCATTCCTCTTTGGCTTGTCTGCATTTGTTCCTTATCTTCCTGTGAAGATTTTGTACTCGGCTCCGTATCTTGGCGTTATTTTTTGTCTCCTTTGCGTCATGTGGAGGATCTCTTCGGTCATCCACTCGTTTTTTCTTCTGCGTCTGATTTCCTTTGGGGCTATGTTGTTCGCTGAGGTCACCATCGCTTCTTTTAGTAAATCCCATTTTGAGTATCCTTTTCCAATTTGTTCTTCATATTTATTTCTCACGCTTTTATTGTATTCTTTCTGCAGGGTGAGATCGTCCTCTAGTGTGTCGTATTGCAGCTATGGTGATATGCTGGGCTTCTTCAGTTTTCGGAGTTTCACTTTTAGTTTGCAGATGACTGGGACGTGGTCACTTCCGCAGTCAGCACCTGGGTATGTTTTGCATTGGACTACTGCGTTCCTGGATCTCTTGTTTATAATTATATAATCTATTTGGTTCTTCGTGTCATCTCCTGGACTTCTCCATGTCCATAAACGTCGTGGGTGTTCTTGGAACCAGGTGTTAGTAATGACCTGGTCATTGGCTGAGCATCATTGGATCCATTTTTCTCCTCTTTCGTTGCGCTCTCCTAGTCCGAAGTTGCCGTTCGTGTCTCCTTCTCTATCTTTACCTACCTTTGGATTTAAGTCCCCCATTATTATCCTAACTTCTTGGCGTTTGCACTGAGCCTTAGCACTGTCCAGTATTGAATAGAAAGATTCTATTTCGTCCTCCGAGCTTTGAGTTGTTGGTGTTACTATAATAGATATATTGAGGGGCCTCCCCCGCAGTTTAACCAAGAGGACTCTCTCTGACAGTTGCCAGTATCCAAGTACACATCTCTTCACTTGTTTGTTTAGTATTAAAGCGACCCCTTTTTCGTGTTTTTTACCTCCTGCATATATTATCCTGTGGGTGTCGCTACTGAAATCTCCGCTATTAGGCCATCTTGTTTCACATATGCCTAGGATGCTGAATGTGATATATATTGATGTTGAGCGCATTATCCTCTAAATATGGATTACCTGTAAACTATATTTTATCTCCCTCTCTCTTACACACACACACACACACACACACACACACACACACACACATATATATATATATATATATATATATATATATATATATATATATATATACCTTCTCGACCAGCTTTAGGTACAGTCGTTTTTTTTGTATTTTACTTATTTGCACTGATATACATCGGTAAAGCGTCCATTCATCGTCCCTGACTCGAAGCCTGTAGTAAAATGATTAAGACATGTGAACTTTTATCATTTCCCATGCGTGATACTAACAACAAAAAACGCTCAAGATGAATCTTGCTCTGAGGTGCAATAGAAGAAGTTAAGAAATATTCTTAAATAAGACATTTTAGTATTCAGATAGCTGGTGAAGAATTATAACCCAACCGGACACGAAACCAACTGGACATCGTCTTAGTCCAAAAACGTAACAAATGTTCTCCATAAAATATAAGTAAAAGTTAATTCACCATGTTTATTGTCAAGTGTATCAGCACAGGAGTATTTTACAAACAGCTTTTTAAATGATAATGTTTAATTTACTGAATCTTAGTCAAAAGATTCCGTTTTAATTTTTATAATTTATTTTAGCTATTTAATGTCCCCAATAAATTGTAAAGTCAAATATTACAGTTCACTTCCACCCTGGAAAATTAATTACGTTTGACGTAATAAGTAAAGATGCAGTGTAGTTGCTGCAATGTTTATTTAGCAGTACAAATGAGAACATTAGTGGGAATTCTAGTATTCAAAAAGTGGGGGGGGGGGGTTCCTGAAAACCAATATTACAATATGAAGAAATTGAGACAATGCTTAAAGTGAATATGAAGAGATCTGTATTTTTGTATTATACATTTCGTCACCTTGTCAATTTATACAAATTTCAGATACCATTTTTAAAAATATATTTTTTCAACAATTTCTTAAATAAAATATTGCTAAATAAAATAGTTTTTTTTTCCTAAAGAATTTTCGTAGTAGAAAAGAGGACAAAAACGTCCACACAGGTTTTAGGCAGATAAATTTTGTGATTAACATAGTGACTATCGAATTCATCATCAAGTATTCGGAGATAATTCTCTTAGCTTTTAAACTATGGTAATAATGTAATATTATTCAGTAGCCTGGGAACAGATTTCAGTTTTTGGTTGAATTAGATTTGACTGTTCGTTCAATGTAATTTTGATGCACTGAGCACGAAAGTTTATTTTGTATTGCTTTATCAGGTCGGGGTTTTGCTCAGAATCCTCACTTTTTCGTCGTATTCATAAAAACACTTCTTCTCAATGCTGGCTAAGCTATTTGCGGTTAGAATTTAGGCAAATAAGGTATTTGTATCTATTGTTAAGGTTTTGTCTTATTATTCTTTTATGTGTAACACACTAAAATATTTTAAATTTTGTCAAATTTTAACGCATTTCAATTTTAGTAAATTAAGCTAAACTATAGAATTCTAGAATTTTCTCAGCTTTCTTTTTTTTCTGTGGAATATTCAAGAGAGATAATTAAAATACATAAAAGAGGCTCTTTTCGGGAGTTCATCAGCCAATTCAATCCAAAATTCAAAATCCAGTATTAAGTTTGGATATTAAGATAACTTTGGTATGGCATATGACTAATTTCGTAGTTTTGCCATCATGAATTAATAGTTGATTGTTGACAATATTCTGGGTCTATTCCAGCAAAGGATAGAATTCGTTGAATTCGAAGTCGAGCTTGGAATTCGACTCACCTCTCACTTGCGTCTCTGTAAGAGTACCTTTTGGTTGTATGTCTGTCCGATGACAAACATGTAGCTTAGAAAAATTACACTGTGGGTTGCCAAAGCCCATGGAGCCATCCCTAGTCTTTACTACTCACCCGGGAGAGGCTGAATTTATTGCCCGGCGCCTGAGGCGTCCCCAGAAGAGGAACTACCAAGGAAGTTTGGTTATTTTTCTACGGTGCTGCCGATAAACCCACCTAAAAACTGACCTTTAGTAGCATCCGTTGTATGGTGGGTACAATAGTAGATATTAAGTCGATTCCAGCATATAGCCTTACAGCCGGACCAAACAGTCACGATAGTGATCTTCTCATTTTGTATATGTTTGCACTACTGTTCTTTGTTAATATATTTGTTTATCGCTATTCTTTTTGTGTTTTTATTTCTGGCCCCTAACCAGCCCACAGCAACATGGCGACGAGAACTTTTAAGGACCCTTGAGGACCCCAAAAAGAGTGCGTGGATATTTTCAATATTGATTCAAAACTGGACGCACGGAATTCTATTTATCGTCACACTTTGTTGTATGCAACAGTACTTGGCAATTTTACTTTAATTTAATCGTATTCGATTTAACCTTAAAAAAAGACACGGACAAACATGGACTAATTTATCCGCAATGCTCGATATTTTCAGTTCCAACTTAATTAAACTTAATTAAAAAATTCAGCGAACCGAAAATATCTAAAATCAAGATTCAGATGTCGTTGAAAAAAATAAATTTTCCCAGTAAATAGGGCATAGAAATTTCAAGAAAAATTGTTACTAGTTTTGCTTTTTTGAAGATTCTCATCATCAGAATTCTGCTGAATAGAGCAGGCAGCAGAGTCAGATCAGACATAAGACTAAAACAGCGTGGCTTCGTCAAGGGAACTGGAACAAGTATATTTATGCTTAGAATGTTATCAGAAAGGCAAACACAAATGTTGAAGAATGTATACTTTTGTTTCATAAACTACAAAAAAAAAAAACATTCGACAAAGTACGAACACAGAGATTTGATACAGGCGCTCAGCAACCTTGTCATATTAAGACAAGGCATTAGAGTAATCAAATACCTGTACTGGTCGATACTGCCTGCATATAGACAGGAAACAAGTTCAGCAGATATAGAAAGTTAGAAAGGTGTGTAACACTATGATGTGTCTTCTCATCTATGACGTCCACTCTGCGGCCGGTCCACATTAAAGCTAAGTTCCCTCGGTTGATCGTGTAGTTGATCTTTTTGGCTCAATCCTTGTCTCACCCAGCATTGTGTTGATTGATCACTAGAATGGCTTGCTCCGAATGTTTGAGTGAAATTCCTGACTTGGTTTGGTTTGGTCTGGTCAAAGTGAAGTCACACGAAAAAAAAAAACTTGGATAAAAGAAAAGTATTTATATGCAATTCCTGTATACAAAGTTGTTAGTACAGTTACTGATGGCTCAAGTAGCTCAATATTCTCCATGCAATAACTATCGACCCAAGAAAACAACCACTGTGTCAAAATAACCAGGAAATTATCGTGACACAGTGGTCGTTGTCTTATTTTTAACGAGACTTCTCGAACAAAGCTTAAAATCGGAGGTGTTTCTTCTGGGTCAGAGCAGGGAAAGCGACGATAGCGTCGCTCTCTCACTTTCTCTCTCTCTCTCTCTCTCTCTCTCTGTGTGTGTGTCTCTCTATCTCTGGTCTCCGATCTGCCTCCAGTCTCTTCACATCTGCCGTCTTATGCACTCGTGTGTCTTGTCTCCGGGGGGGGGGGGCTCTCCGGCCTGGTTCTTGCTAGGTTTCACTGGTCTGCCACCGCCGTGTGTTTCCGATCTGGTCACCGCTGTGTGTTTGACTTCACCTTTTTACGTTGAATCTCTCTAGCAGATGATGGCAGCTGAGCCTGATGAAAGCCAGCCGATCCCGCCATTGAATCTCTCTCTCTCTCCCTCTCTATCTCTCTCTCTCTTTCTCTTTCTCTCTCTCTCTCTCTCTCTCTCTTTCTGGTCTAAAAACTGTCTTCTGGTCCGCCGTCATTCTCTGTTTGCACGTTGAACACTTTTGCACTTTGTCGTCGTCTCTGCGACCGGCTGAAACACCTCCCTTTCGGTGGCCATCTGAACTGACACTGCTCGTTGTTTTCTTCTTTTTATGGACCCCAGCACAAGGGCTGCATGTGGCATAAAGTGGTCTTGGAATGTCAGTGTTTCCCAAGCAGCCAATCTGAGCTCTCTTTGAAAAGTATGTGGAAGTTCTTCCCTCTTCCTTGAAATTCTACCTGAGCCCTCTCCTTCTTTTGGTCAACCGATCAAACCCGTCTCCTTCCTGCTTCTGGTGAGTGTCTCCTCCTATCACTGCATGAGAGGCGTGGTACGTCATCTACCTTCCTTGAAATTGCACTTGGCCTACTCCTCTTTTATTATCTAACCAAACCCGTCCACAGTAGATAGGCGTGGTCTAGCCCAGATGGCCAAATTTTAATTATTGCTTCAAAATTCACTCTTATCGTCCCCTTGTGTCTGATATGTTTGCACCTGAGATTATTCATTTTAAGTCTTTGCCAACAAGTGACCAAAAAAGAAGACACTGCCTTAATATGAGACGTTTTATCGCATTTCACCAGAAGAAAAATTTAATTAATTACTCTTCTTTTCTATTTTTGTTTGAAATCTGTCTGGTCTTAAAAGTAAGTTTTTATCAGTCGATCGAATGTTCTATCCAATGGTCATAAATATATTATGTATTAGGAAATCCATTGAATATTGTGTCACGTAATATCAGTCTTGAACAAAACCAGATGATCTCTTAGTTCTATTTTTCATACGTAAAAAGTTAATTAACATTTTTTCTATTTTCCTTTGTCTGGTCATCAGTATTTCTTCAGTCTATCAAAAACTAGTGTCCTTCTGCCTTCTATTTTTTCAGTCGTGCCTTTCCACATAGTGTCACATATCCATACAATCTACACAGTGACACAATTCTGAGAGTTCTGGCAGCCATGCAAGGATTAATCATTTGCGGCCGGTATCTGAACAATATTAGATACGTAGATGATACAGGGATAACAGAAGACACGGAAAAGAAAACTACAAAACCACCTACAGGAAGTAGTTAAAAAAGCTGAAAGAAAGGACTACTTATAAACTGAATATGCCTGGTCTTCAGGATTCAGAGGAACCCAAAATACTAGTTACAAGCTGGGGATACTAAAAATCAACCAGGTACAGAAATTTAAATGCCTGGAAAGTGTTCTAACAGAGAACAGAGTGTGCGACACTGAGATCTAGATGTGTATTGGCATGGCCAAAGATGCATTCCAAAAGTTGAGTAGAGTAATAAGAGACAGGAAAATGTTGCTGGATACAAAGAAGATTACTGGATTGTTATGTGGTGCCTGTCGTTCAATAGAGCAGCGAATGCTGAACAATCTCTTCAAAGAAGAAAGCCTGAAAGCACCCGAAATGTTGTTCTACAGAAGGATGATGAAGATACCATGAATCTAAAATGTGAGCAACGGCGAGTTTTGGAGAGGATGGAAACAGAAATAGACAGCTGGAACACGTAATGAGGAAGAAGAGCCTGGTGAATCTGATACTGACGGGTAGGATAGATGGAAGCAGAGACAAGGGGAAGTAACCCGTGATGTACTTGATGAATATAAGCAGATAGATGGCAGAGAAGGGGTGTTAAGAGCTAAAATGAATAAGGAGACGTGGAAAGTAATGATCGCCTACGTCTTGAAGGGACACGGCACATAAAAACAGAAGAAGGAATTTTCATGAATCTTTGTTTGCATTAAATATAAAACCTATTAATGATAGGTGATTTGTACTTCGAAAGATGCTGTCGGAAGTTTCAGGAGACAGAGTGTTGAATCGCTATGTGATATCTGTCCTCTTGCCTGGAAACGAACGTTGGACGATCTCATCAGGGATGAAGGAGAGGCTTGAGGTAGCAGAAATGTGGTTTGGAAGAAGGATGCTGAGAATACCATGGACTGAACACGTGAATGACGACGCGGTTTTGGAGAGGATGCAAACGAAAAGAAACACATACTTAAGATCAGGAACAGACAGATGAGATTCCTGGGAAACGTAATGAGGAAAAAGGCCTGGGGAATTTAATAGTCACAGAACAGAAAAAAAAGCATACATGGAAAAACAGCGAGAGACTTACTTGATAGGCCTAAGCAAATGAATGGCAGCGCGAAGTTTGGGAGAGATACCATAATGGAAATTATTGAGAGGAAAAAGAGATGTTGCCAAGCAGAAGATCATGATTGTCTACGTCCTGAAGTGACAGGGCAAGAAGAATAAGTATATTTTGCTTGGGGAATATAATGCGCATTTGTTTTCCATACAGTTTCTAAGTGTCCATATAGAAAACACAATTTCCTTAATGAGGCAATGATATTCATGTACGAATACGAGCGAGTAGCCACTGATAATTCGATAATTCGATATTTCACTTTGTAGGTACAAAGTTGTCAAACAAGATATCGTATATAAAATGATTGTAGTTAGGCTAGAGAGACAAACATTAAATAATTTAGCAAACAATAGCAAAACAATAACTAGTAATGAGGCAAACATTGTTTAAAACTATAAAGATTAGTGACCTGAAGAAGCACGGAGAGTAAAAGTAGAATAAAATAATTTAGAATAAACGAACGTTAAATGAATTAGACTACTTTGCGAGCTTTAAGAAAAGACTTCAGGGAACAGGAATTAGTGTTTACAGAAATATACTGAGAACTCTATGCGCAAAGACAAAGCTTTCGAACAAATGAAAACAAAAAGAAACATGCCTCCTCGGGTTAACCCTCACGACAGACTTCAAATGGAATGGGTCTATAGAGTCCATAGCTAAATCCGCTGCTAAGAAGGTTGATTCTCTGTGCAGGGTCAGGAAGTTTTTCTCGTCTGAAACAATCCTGCACATATACAAATCTACCATCCGTTCGTGCATTGAATACTGCTGCCATATCTGGTAAGGTGCTCCTGCTATCCACCTAGGGGTCCTTGACAAAATCCAACGGAGAATCTGTAATGTGACCGATCCCGATTTGGCAGCTCGGATATAGTCACTTTCTCACCGGCGCAATGTTGCTTCTCAGTGTCTCTTCTACAAATACTTTCATGGCTTCTCCTCAGATGAACTTAGCTCACTGGTACTCCCCATGCATGAATTTGCTCGAGCAACAACATTAAAAACTAGGTGCCTCCCTTTTACTGTGAAACCAATAAATTGTAAACGCAAATTCTACTCCAGTAGCTTCTTTTCTCGCACTTCTCGCCTGTGGAATTCACTTCTGTTTACTTGCTTTCGCGACAGTTACAATCTTCAAGAATTTAAATGTAAAGTCAATAGTCATCTCCTATCTCACTAACTTGCATCCCCTCTCTCTCTCATGCTCATTTCGTCGTCCACTTCACTCTCATCAGTATTCTCATCATTCTCCTACCCTTTTCCTGACACCCCCTGTAACCTGTTACTCTTTCTCATAACATGCCTCCTATGTAACCCCTGCTCAACAGTGGCAATAAAATGCCTTGCTTGAGGCGACATGATTATAAAAAAAACTTATACTTCTCATTAGAAAGAAAAAGTAAAAATTTATGGGGTACATAATAATGAATGACGGCTGTGAAAATATAACACTCCCTAGGCATATCAAAGCAAGAGGCACAGAGATAAGCGATAATCTATCTAACAAACAAGTGTAAAAAATACTAGAATAAAGTTTAGGAGAGACAGAAAAATGACAAAATTTACCAAGACAAAATGATGCAATGATAGAAAACCTCGATAAATTTATCCACTCAACATCAACGACGACATGTAGACTTCTTGACAAATCACGTATCCGCCATTATTCAGGTGAAAGAAAGCACTACACGGAATTAGTTATCCGTCTATAATTCTTTTGCACTTGAGCTTATAGAGAAGTATTTGCAGAAGAGGAAGACAAAAAAAATCGCTTAAAGTAGATTCTATGAATGATTATGGAAATATGCTCTCCGGACGCATTTGTACTATAAAATCCAGCGAACCACAAAGGAGAGGAATGAGCGTTTTATCATCAGATAAAAACATCGAACAACGGATAAACAATGGGGAACTTTCTCCGGAACAAACGAAGGTCAAGATAAAAAATATGAGGAAATT
>JBBBDQ010000851.1:4522500-4677500 GCA_037127315.1 Ascarosepion bandense
TCGATACCAAATTTCTTTTATATATCATGCTTGACGATTACGACCGTTTGTCAGAATGTGCAGTTAATTTTTGTTCTTGGTAAGAATTTCTACATTATCCATGTTGAGAAATTAATTTCTCTTCCCAAACCTTTTTTAACTGTTGGTTGGTTGATTCATTTAACTAGTATATCAATGTTCATTAGATCATTTAATGCTGAAAATCGTTTTTGATTTGTTTTATGTACGCTATTTGTTTTTGTTTTACAAGATTCATTGGGATCTAATTTTAAAGGCAGGGTCCCCAAGTGCTACCCTTATTATTTAGCCCATAACTGGAGGGAAGGGACGGATTAATACCTTTTCCAAAGGATACCAGTGCTTAAGTGAATGCAGGGTATTTAACTGGAATTCGAACTCGGATCACCGGTTTTTCTTGCCGAGTCAATATCCACCGCATCACAACGCACATCAGTCCATAAACGCTTACAGCACCGTTATTCCGAAGCGGTCACCCATCTAAGTACTGACCAGGCTCAACGTTGCTTAACTTCGGTGATTGAGCGAGAACCGGTGTATTCAACGTGATAGGCCGTAAGCCCTTTTTTTAAACTGTATGATCGGTTACATTTGTTTATTTTATAATACAACCTTATTAGTGCTCGTTCCGTACGTTGACCTACTGTTTTCCGCTGTCCCTCTTGACTTCAATATGTTCTGTGAGTCTCAAAATTTATAGGCCCTCTTTTTTCTGTATTCGTCCTAGAAATTTTAACTCTCCTTCTAATGTCAAGTAAAGGTGCCTCTTTTATTTCCATTTTTATAAAACTATGTCTTTTCTCGTTTTTGTTCACATGTCCCTTGTATGACAATCATTGGTCTGTAGAACCGCATTTCGTTGCTAAATACACTCTCTTAATGTTTTAATATGTTCAAACATCATATTATACCTAATATAGTCTGGACCCATGCCGTAAGCCGTTCTGTAGTCCGTTCATGCCACGGTGAAGTTTTGTTTGGCTTTAGATATTTTCCGTATACTTTGAATTGTGTATATTCGATCATTCATTATTCGTTCTCTTTTGTTATCACTTCGCGATCTAGGAAGATAGACATCGATTTTCTAGCGATTACCTCTGTTAGTTGCGTTGTTAAGATTTTTGACATGGTCCCTAAACGCTTTTGCACATTAATAATAAAAAATGACTTTAATAGAATTAATCATGATGGATCAAGCATTAAAAGGTTCAAACATTATACTATAACTAAGTTAATCATAGGATGTGCGTTGTGGTGTAATAGATATCGACTCGGAGCAAAAGATCCAGGAGCCGAGTTCGAATTCTAGTTGAACTCCTTGCATTCCCATTACGCACATATACCTTGGGAAAGTTATGGGTTAAATAATAAGACAGACTTGGTTCTATAGCCTTGGCTGGTCAGTCTACAGCAGAAAGCAATGGCAACCTGCTTATTATGAGGAAACACACCTATTCATCAGATAATGGACTTTCTCTCAAATATTAATAAGTTCTTGGGAAGTTCATAAGAGTTCTTTAGAGTTCTTTTATTGGAGTTCAGTAGAACTATTAGGCAGTTGATATTAGTCAGCAGTTAGCTGAATACTACGGAAGTCAGCTTTCAGCGGAAGATTACCAAGTTCCTAACATTTTGGGTGCGTTAAGCCGATTAGCAACCGACATAGCACGATTATAACCTTCAGTGCGAAAACTACTCCACAACACTACCGCGGGATAATCTTCTGCCCAATAAGTCATGCCTCTTTCGAGACATTATTGCCCAAAGCGTGTATCACGTATGGCACTTGACTGACTGAATATAGTCATGTCTTTTCGTAGCCAGCCATGCGATGGCAATGTCCTTTCTGGTTTTAGTTACTTTCCGCATGTTTTCATCAGTGTACAAAGAGTAGACAAAATAATGAAAACACCTCGAAATCTTAAGCAATTTTTTTCAATATGGTTAATACCAACTTAAGCAGTAATTACAGCTTCAATTCTGCCTAAATTCTGCGTGGGATTGACTTGAGCAAAGCTCTATTCTTTCCAGAAGACTTTTATCCTATTCTTAAGCTAAATCAGTCTTCAATTCTTTTTATGATAATGACCTAGCATATCGACTGCACGCTTATCTTTTTAAAATGAGCCATAAATGTTTCATGGTGTTGAGATTTGGGGACTATGATGACCAGATAAGATGTTCTACTTCACTAGAATTTTCCTCGAGCCATACAGCTATAACTTCAGCAGTATGAATGGGTGCATTATCAAACTGAAAGATGGAATTTTCCTACGGAAACTGTTTTTGAAATATTGGATGAATTTGTTCACTTAAAATTCTTAAATAGTAAAACGAAGCTGCTGTCAATTAACCACTACAGACAACCGCACCTCCCTCCAATTAGCATGGAACAGGCTTGCCTCCCAGAGAGTAAAACACTACGCCTGCTTGGCCTGACACTCTGAGCGGACCTCAAGTGGAATGACTACGTCGAATCCATTGCTAAATCCGCAGCTATGAAAGTCGGCTCTCTGTGCTGGGCCCGGAAATTCTTTCCGCTTGAATCTATCCTGTTCAAAGAAGGATAGACTTCGTCAAGTCCTACAGGCTTCACACGAAGCTATTTTGAACTCCTTTTTCTTCTTCATGTACTGTGTCCCTTCAGGACGTAGGCGATCATGGGCCTCCACTTGGCTCTGTCTCTTGTCGCTCTCAGTAATTTTTCTCTTTGCATCTCTTCTAATCCCTGTTCCGTCAACCATTTGTTCAGACCTAACAAGTACGTCTGGCTCTGCTTTCCCCTATCTCTTCTTTCATTTATCCGACCTGTGAGTATCAAGTTCTCCAGGCCTTCCTTCCTCATTATGTGTCCCAGGAACCTCATTTGTCTCTTACTGATATTCATTATCAGTTTTCTTCTCGTTTGCATCCTTTCCAACAACTCATCGTTGCACACGTGCTCTGTCCATGGTATCCTCAGCATCCCTCTGTAGAACCACATTTCTGCTGCCTCAAACTTCTCCTTCATTTTTAATGAGATCATCCAGCATTCACTTCTATCACATAGCAATCCAGCACTGTTTACTTTGCTTCCAAAAGATTTTCCTGTCTTTCAGTACACTGGTTAGCTTCTGAAATGCGTCTTTGACTATGCCAATTCGTCTTTGGATCTCCGTATCTCATTTTCTATCCTCTGTCAAAACACTTCCTAGGTATTTGAATTATTTTATTTGTTTTATTTTAGATTCGCTAACTTGGAGTTGGCATATTGGTCTTCTCTTTTTGCTGATGACCATACATTCAGTTTTTTGAGGTTTATGCTCAGTCCTTTTTTTTTTCACTTTCTTTTGCTAACTTCTGTAGAAGTTCCTGCATTTTCCTTTTCGTGTCTGCTATCAGCACCGTGTCATCCGCCTATGGGATATTGTTGAGATTGTGGCAGCCAATGACGAATCCTGGCAAGGCTTTTATTTCTCTCAACTATTGTTCTTAAAACCAAAGCTGTTGGATACAACTGACAGTTTAGATATTTTTGAATAGATTTGCCGCAATGCATGGTATCCACATAAAAGTCTCAGTCTGAAAAGGCTATTTAAATGCATGACTCGAATTTTCAGGCTTATATTTTAGTTTTGTAGCAATTTACTGTATTGTGCAAAACTATCTCTAGCGCAGCGGATTCTATATTCAGTTTCCTTTCCTCCTATATTAAATTTGTTACAACTGATCCATACAAGAAGTTAACTTACTTTTTTATATTTACTAATTCCACACGTTTGAATAATGGATTTATAGTGGATGATATCACAGATTTCATTCCAGAGGCTGTTTTAACAAGATTTATCGAAGTCCGATTTCTTGGAACTTAAGATAAAAGTATATTGATTTTCTGTTCAAGAACACTCATATCCCAGGTATGTATACCTATATCATTAGCATAGCTCCTATCATCATCAGTACATTGACATCGGAAAGGAAAGCAGGATCGGTGTGTTCTATTTTTTTTTTTTTTTAATCGTATCACCCCGAGCAAGGCGATAACGCCACTGATGTGCAGGGGGCTACGTAATAGTGAAAAGATCGGAAAACAGAAAGCCGGAAACCATATCCTAAACAGGGAACAAGGGATGAGCCTCTTAACCTGTTCAATAGACATGGGCGGAGTGTGAACCGGGCGATAGATAGATCTATCTACTCCAATTGAAAAAAAAAGAAAAGAAAACAAAGTGAGAAGATTGGGAAAGAGAAAGCCGGAAACCACATCCTAAACAGGGAACAAGGGATGAGCCTCTTAACCTGTTCAATAGACATGGGCGGATGGAAATCATTAAAAACAGTCAGAGGCCATTTCTTCCCATCTGTGGTTGTAAATGCGCCGGTTGAAGTTTAAAAAACGATTAAATAGACTAGAGCTCTCATTTCCTCCTTGTCGTACTCCTGATTAGATTTTAAATGTTTACGTATTGCGATACTCGTTAGATTTGTAAGAAGTTGTAGATTAATGCAGTTCCTCTATTAGATAGCTGCCTTCAGGTGATTCAGATTTAGGAAGACGGCTTCTAATGTGTGAAAAGAAGAAGACTATTAATGTAGCTTTATGCTACTGTGAGGTCGACATAGCAGGTATACAGTTTCGTATTAGAGAGATAAGCAATTTGTTGGATTTTTAGCGGCATATATGCCATCATTACATCTCTTAGCGGAACAAAAAACAAACTGGGTCGTGAGGAGTTTACTTTCATAAAATAATGAAACCCTTGTTTAAATTTGTAATAACTACTCGTACACCTGCTTGATTTTAACATCTCCCACCTGTTAAAATCAAGCAGGTGTACGGGTAGCTTAACATATTTGAATGTCCTGAGCAGGTGGATGACAGAACGGGGGATTAGAGACGTTACAAGAGAAAGCGTGCTAAGAGCCACCAAGGATAGGGAGACGTGGAACGCCATAGAAGACCCGTACACCGAGGTATTTGACATGTTTGGTATTTACCAATTCCATGTCTTGAATTTTTATGAAAGATTCAGAGTATATGCAATCACTGTTTTCATTCAAATTCCAGATTATATTTTCTGGTTTGGAAAAGTTTATTTTGAGTCTTGGAACGCTTGGTAGATGATGTTGATTTTCAGTTCAAAACTATTTTTATCCCAACTATGAATACCTTTGTCATCAGCATAACTCCTGCCATCATCAGTACATTGGCCTCGGGAAGGAAATGAAGATCGATGTCTTCTATTAGTAAATTTCGTTGGGATGGAAATCATTAAAAGCAGTCAGAGCCCATTTCTTCCCATCTGTGGTTGTAAATGCGCCGGTTGAAGTTTAAAAAAAATGATTAAATAGACATTTCCTCATTTCCTCCTTGTCGTACTCCTGATTAAATTTAAAATATTTCCGTATTGCCATACTCGTTAGATTGCTGCAGTTCCTCTATTAGATCGATGCATTCCGTTGATTCGGAGCTTGGAAGACGGCTTCTAATGGGTGAGAAGAGAAAGGCTCTTTTGATGAGGTCATATGCTGCTATGCGGTCGACAAAGCACGTATGCAGTTCTTCTATTAGATCAATATATTCAGTGGCTTCGGAGCTTGGAAAGCAGTTTCTAATGGTTGAGAAGAGCAAAAATATATTGATGCGTTTGGATGCTGCTATGATGTCGACATAGCAGGTATACAATTTCTTATTAGTGAGGCAAACAATTTCTTGGTATTGTTTGATTATATACATGCCATCATTGCATTTCTTAATAGAAGAAAACCCAAAGTGAGCCGTGAGAAACTGACATTTGTAAACGGATGAGAGCCTAGAGGCTCGGATGAAATTTTATAAAGAAAAGTTCGAATTCAGGTTGAGTTCATTACATTCACTTATGCGCAAATAACATTAAAAAATATGAAACCCTTTCCTTCTTCACCCTATAGTAGAATCTGCATCTGTAAAAATCATAGATATCTTTTTTAAAGCAATACTTACCCGTAAATAACAAGAATTAATATTTTTTTATAATCCATGGTATGTTTCGGCTTTAAATAACTCACAAACGTTTAATAATCTATATAAAAAAAGCAAGTCAATCTAAGAAATCTCGCTATATTACTCTATGATCACTCAAATAAAGACAGAATTTTGAGTGACAAGCAGTACGAATTCCGATCGGCACGGTTTACTGCTGATATCCTGGATGTCATTACTCACTCAATCAGTGAGACACTAGACAACACATCTATCTTAAGCTCAATCTCAATAGATATTCAAAGAAATTTGACATGGTGTGGCATAGAGTTACTGAATGAATTCTCTGAAAAATGGAATTAGTGTAAGAGTTTTCTTAGTTATCATTTTATTCCTAAAGGGTAGGTCGCTGATATTAGTTGTTAATGATCAGTCTTTCGAGGCCCACAGAGTCAACGCAGACGCTTCTCAAAGCACCCCTCTCGGTCGAAGCATCTTTTTACGTACTCAAATTATCTGCCTAAGTGTATTGTTCAATCATTTGTGAATATCTATGCGAATAATACTAGAGTGTGTAGGTGCACCTTTATAACTCTGGGGTTAGATTGCTGATCTCCACTCTGAACTAGATTTAATAGCTCATTGGGACAAATCTTACTGCTAATATTCATTCTCAAAAGTCAAACTGGTAACATGCTCTGATCACCGAGTGGGTCCTGGTTGTTCATCTGTCGCGATGCTCTCTCAGGAAAGTTGTTTGCTTCTCGTGCCTGTTGGGACTTGTTCCACTCAGAACCAAAGTGAAAATCGCATATGCGATTCATCGCTAGAGATTCTGGGAAAATGGTCGATTTTCTGCATCTCTTCAGTAAGTACATATCACCACCTGCTATTCTCTATCTTAACAATAGTTGGATCTGACTGAAAATTGGGGTTGCCAGACATAGGCAAGAGTTGTCCATTCTTCAGCTTTTCGTCACATTAGAGTCTTCACTTTCCAGTTGTGATCGTCCAAATGCAAACCCCGTTAATTTCGATCCTTTTCTCACAGATCAAAAGTCGCAAGCTGCTCTATTCTTGTATCTATAGAAAGTGTCTAAACGAAGTACATTCTTTAGCTCCACCAGTTTTAACCTTCACGGCTAAAACCCGCCATTCATTCACATTGTATCACCATCATTTCCTTTGTATTCCATTAATGAGATTTACTTCCACCCGATCAGCTTCGTCTAACGAACCGCTTGCTTTGTGGAAAGACTACTAAGAGGATGTTTCTCCAGTCACTTTACGAGATAATGTCTAGGGTTAAATGTTATCTTCCTCACATATCCCCATAAACTGTCTCTCTTAATTTGCAAGTGTCTACCTCGAGTAGGTCTTTGTTTTGCGCTGGGTGAAACTCATTAAATTACAAAAATAAAATAAAATAAAATGAAATAAAATGAAATAAAATAAAATAAACATTGAATACTAACCATCTGTACTTTATTATTGCGTTAAAATGCTCTACTTCTTGATATTTTTGTTTTAGTTTCTGGTATGTGGAGTTATCATTATTTAAACTATTTCTATTTAGACTACTGGCCTTATCTTATCTTTATTAATGTTACCAAAGCATTTCAGAGATGACAACAACAACAACGATTAAGATAACAGAATATAAATATTATAAATTATTCCTCGTTGTTATTCCACATTTTGTTTATGTGGGGAATGTTTGATTCTCTTTTTCTTCTTCAATTCATTGTAACGCTATACTTTCTCACTCTCTTTCTATATCTATCGATATTTTTTCGTATTTTTCTAATTATTATCATTTTCTCTCTATTGTACGAGACAAAGAAGAGAGTACTGGATTGCTACATGCTGTCCGTCCTTCAATATGGTAGTGAATGTTGGACAATATCATCAAAGATGAAGGAAAAACTTGAAACAACTGAAATATGGTTCTACAGAAGGATGCTGAGGATATCATGAATCGAACATGTGAGCAATGATGAAGTTTTGGAAAGGATTGAAACGAAAAGGAAATTAATACTGAGCATCAAGAAGAGACAGCTGAAGTTCCTGGGACATGCAATGAGGAAAGAGGTCTTGAAGAACCTGAAACTAACAGGCCAGATAGAGGAGAGGAGAGTAACGTACTTGACAGGCTTGACCGGATAGATAGCAGAGTGGGGTTTGGGTGGAGTAACAGGAGAAAGCCTGCTAAGAGCCACCAGGGATAGGAAGACGTGGAAGGCCATAATCGTCTACGTCCTAAAAGGACAAGACACATAAAAAGATAGTTGTTTACTATTTCTGTTAATATTACTATTATTATTACTACTATTATTTTTTTCTTTATTATTATTGTTATTATTATTATTATTTATTTATTTATTTATTTATTTTACTATTCAGTGCATATTATTTATATTGCTTAATTGTAATATGGTAATGATTTTTTTTTTTCATAAGCGTTTCACCCCGAGCAAGGCATGTTCCTGCCACAACTGCTCAGGGGGCTACATAGAGTGGAGAAAGGATGATTAAATATAGGAAATGTCAGAGGGTGGGTGATAGGCGGGTAGGGATACCGAGAATGGTTAAATATAGGAAATGTCAGAGGGTGGGTGATAGGCGGGTAAGGATACCGACAATGAGGGTTGGGTAAATGAGAGTTTTCTGAGAATAATTGGAAGTTAGTGTGATAGGAGGTGTCTATTGACCCTACATTTAAACACCTGGAGATTGTAGCTGTCGGGAAAGCAGACTTGTGGAAGGGAGTTCCACAGGCGGGAAGCGCGAGAAAAGAAGCTGTTGGAGTAGAATTTACGGTTACATCTTATTTGTTTAACTGTAAAAGGGTGGGACCGAGTTGCTAATCTAGTATCTCGTGTAAATTCGTGCATAGGCGGCACCAGTGATCTAAGCTCATTGGAGCAGAAGCCATGAAAGTAATTGTAGAAGAGGCACAGGGAAGCCACATTACGCCGGTGAGAGAGTGGTTGCAGCCGGTCTGCCAAGTCAGTATCAACCACGTTACAGATCCTTCTTTGTATTTTGTCAAGAAGCCCAAGGAGAGCAGCAGGGGCACCCGACCAGATATGGCAGCAATATTCAATACACGGGCGGATGGTAGATTTGTATATGTGCAGAATAGATTCAGGTGGGAAAAACTTCCGGGCCCTGCACAGAGTGCCGACTTTCATAGCAGCAGATTTGGCAATGGATTCGATATAGTCATTCCATTTGAGGTCCGCCAAAAGTGTAAGGCCAAGGAGGCGTAGTATTTTACTCTCAGGGAGGCTAGCCTGTCCCATGCTAATGGGAGGTAGATGCGATTGTCTATGGTGGTTAGTTGATAACAGCTTCCTTTTAGAGGCATTGAAATTTACTAGCCATTTCCTACCCCAGGCCACTACGGATTGGAGGTCCTTTTCAAGTACGGCAGCGAGGTTCACTTCGTCGTCCACACCTGGTTTTTGATCGATGCGAGAGTAGATTGTTGTGTCATCGGCATACATGCCAACTTGGGATCATTAATGTAGATCAGAAAGAGCGTGGGACTAGGGTAGAACCTTGGGGGACGCCCGCGTTCGTATGGTAGTTTTGGGAGGCATGCCCATTTAATACCACCTTTAATGTGCGGTTAGAGAGGAATGACTGAATGAGGTCAAACAGATGTCCAGTAGCTCCGCAGTTTGCTCAAGAGGCCAGCATGCCAGACCCTGTCGAACGCTTTGGAGATATCCAAGGCAACGGTTCGGGCTTCGCCATTCTTGTCAAGTGCCCGGTATATGTACTCGGTAATGGTCGTTAGCATATCAGCAGTAGACCTGTACTGTTTGTCAGAGAGAAGCCTGTTGGCCGTGAGATGTTGAATCACATCGGCGTTGATAATGGCTTCGAAAACTTTGCCAAAGATCGGAAGGAGACTAATAGGACGGTAATTGGCGGGGTCTGAGGGTTCGCCAGGATTCTTAAATATAGGAACTACACAGGAGTACTTCCAACAGGCAGGAAAACAGGAAGCAGATAGGCAGAGGTTATAGAGTTTAGAGAGGACAGAGGAGAGTTCTGGGGCACATTTCTTCAGTACTATAACTGGGATTCCGTCACCGCCGTTCGCTATGTGTGGGTCAAGTTGTGCAATTATCTTGGCGACCAGCGAGGGTGTAATGTGGAGGTTATTTAGTTGAGCCTTAGTTCTGGGTGGGAAGTCTGGTGTAGGTATGCCTAACGAGTCCAGTGTCGAATTCGTGGAGAATCTACGGGCAAAGCTGGGGAGGTGAGAACTTCAAACTCATTGATTAGTGAGGGTATTGAAGTCTTGTTCTTGTTGAGCACGCTTTTGCAGAGACGCCATTAATCTTTGGAGCCAAACTTAGAGGATGCTATGCGTTGCCTCATTCTGGTAGCAAACGCCCTCTTAGCTTCGTTCAGTACTTTTTTACACTTGTTCCGTGCTGAGGTGAAAAGGCGCCTGTTTTGGTTCGACGAGCAGCTTCGATAGAGCCGGAAGAAATGGTTCCGGTAGGCAATGGCGGCCGAGTAAGCGGGTGATAACCAGGGGGACGAATTTGATTTTAGTTGGAATTTCCTGGCCGGGATAAAAGCATCGATGCCAGCCTTAACCCAAGAGGAGACCTCGGAGGCACAGTCTTCAACAGGAAGATGGAAGACGTTCCAGGGAACGTCGCAGAAGTATCTCGGAACGAGTCCCAGTCTGCTCTCTGGTAGCAGTATGATATTCTGCTGGTCTGGTTTTCTTGGGTAGAGTTAGCGCGAATTGTGATGTTGACGGAGTCTACGGCGTGGTCAGAGTTTCCGAGGGGGCAGAGTTGCCTGGTAGTGCAGGAGTCTGGGATGGAGGTAAAGCAAAGGTCGAGTAAAGAATCCCTTCCGTTAGGGTTATTAGAGGAACGCGTGGGGAAGTCCACCACTTGTGTTAGAGCTTGGGTTATTGAAAAATACATGGTGCGGATCCCAGCAAGGTCGGTGGCTGAGTTTTCAAGCCACTTGGTGTGGTGGGCGTTAAAATCGCCAAACACAAATATATGGGCAGATGGGTGAGAAATAATGGCCCTGTCGATATTAGTAGAGATGCAATCAAGCACCGTACAGTCAGAGGAGGAGGGGGAGCGGTAGAGGAAGAAGAGATAGCTAACCGAGCTTAGAAGTGAGAGACGGAAGCACATGAAGGAATGATCAAGGGATTCAAGAGATGTGACCCTGGCTAGGGGGAGTTGTTCGCTGACATATACACCAAGCCCATGCATATGAACATTGGAATCCTTTCTGAAGAGGGGAAGGTAACCAGGAACGAACAGCTCCGAAGAGAGGATAGAAGTGTCAAGGTTAGTCTCACATATAGCTAAGATATCGGGTGAATTAGTTAGAAGGAATGATTCTACACTATTAAAGTTACTGCGAATACCTCGTACGTTTGTGAAGGAAACGCAGATAGGTTTGGGCGATTTATGACTAGCTGGTTTAGTCTTGCTGTTTTGTTTGTTTAATTTCATGCTAGTTATAGTTGTGGATAGAGAGAGGTCTAGAGTAGGGTCAGATGGTCGTTAATTGCAGCAGGTGAAGGATGGTGAATGGCGCCGCCTGCAGCATATTCATCTGTTGATCAGAGCAGCCTCTCAAGACGCTACGCAAGAGTTCGGGCTCCTAATTACCAGTTGGAAGCAGCAACCAGGAAACTGCCAACCCGGTACCCTCAGAATGAGGAGACGTTGATGCCATACTCACCAACTGCAAAAAGCTTCCAGCCGAACCGACATCAAGACCGAAAAAGTGAGAGATGAACCGGGAACCCCTTCCTAAACAAGAAACAAGGCGATCACCTCTATTCCTGTCCAAAAGAAGCGGGTGGAGAGTGAGACCGGGCGATAGTAGGTACTATCTACTCCAATTAAGAAAAAGATAAATGTGTGACTGAAGTTTAGTAAGTTTTAACTTTGTATAAGTTGAAACTAAATTTGATAATTAAAAACAATTTACACAATCATAGTCACAGTGCATTACAAGAGCGACAAGTAGAGAACTTAGGTTAGTAACAAAACAAGAACAAAAATTATACAAAAAAGATAAGAACCAAAGGAATAAAAAAAAATTCAAAAAATACAGCAAAATAAGATCAGACTGGCTAAAACTTACCAGTTGCAGGCTGACTGACAGATGCTTATTAATTATATATTATTATATCATTATATTATTGTAATAATTTTATATCATTATATTATTGTAATAATTTTATATCATTATATTATTGTAATAATTTTAATCCAGTTATTTAGTATTTTATTATTTCATTAAAAGATTCTACCCGTTAATATTTTGTTTTTTAAAATTCATTTATTTATATATAAAAAGTTCGCTTCATACTTTTACACATTATTTTCACTAGAATTCAAGAATCATAAACGTACACATTCCTACATGATACTTTCATACACATACATTCATACATAATTCTCTCACGTTATTTAGAATAGAAATTCGTCCCATCACTTCACACGTGTATACTTTATTTCACATATTAACTTTACCGATTTACACACGCACATATTCACACAGCATTTCTCTCATACACATATATTCATGCATGATTATCGCATTTTATTTATTTTGTTGCCTGGTTAGGGGCCATGAATAAAAACACAAAGACGGAATAGAGTTAAACAAATATATTAACAAGAGTAGTAAAAACAGATGCAATATGAGAAGATCACCAGTGTGAGTGTATTGGTCCGGCTGTCAGAGCTATTTGCTGGAATAGACCTGTCTTTGCAAAGCAGAAACTGCTGCTTATTTATAGTTTGGAAGAGTTCATGGGTAAATTGCCATAACAATTTTAAAAAAGAAAATCGCCCATCGCTTGACACATATTTTAAACGAAAACATATTTCGTCGCTGTCATTCACACATGCTAACGTAACCGACATATACACACACCTAATTTGCTTATAGTTTAAATACGCTTGACATGCATTATTTTTGCTTACGTATACTTGCATTCATAATAAACATCTAATGTAGGTATCTCCACAAAACTGCTGAAAAAACAGCATATATGAATTAAAAAAAAAGCCCTAAACCAACTTTTTCATCAAAATTTTTATATTATTACTTAGAGGAAAGATTAAAGTATTTTAAACTATTTTTAAAAATCATTTTATCCCTTTTAACACGTTCGAAATTTTGTTAAAAATGTTGTTTTGATTTTAGTTAGCAGGTAACAAAATCGTTATAAGAGTTTACAAACTGGTATTGCATAATGCACTCTTTTTCTGGTGAGAAATACATTTATTTGTAAATTCTTGGAAAAATCAAATAATTGTCGGATGTTAATGAAACTTTTCTGACTTATTCACAAGTTTATACAATTATTTTGAAACTATTATTTTTAAAAAATCAAGGTAAAAATATGTTTTACATCTGTTACCCACCTCCACGGAACTTCATGAAATTTTAAGAAATTAAATTTTGTAGGGAAAATTGGTTTTATTAGTTTAACGCAGGACTCATTGGGGAATGAAAATCATCTATAATTTTTTTTGTAAAATTTTGCATTTGATTCCGAAAATCTCCTCCCAATAATAAAATAAAAATGCAATATAACTATGACATTATTTCATTTGATAAGCTTTCAGTTGCTTGAATCAATAGTATAAATCATCTATAATTTTTTTTGTAAGATTTTGCATTTGATTCCGAAAATCTCCTCCCAATAATAAAATAAACATGCAATATAACTATGACATTATTTCATTTGATAAGCTTTCAGTTGCTTGAATAAATAGTATAAATCATCTATAATTTTTTTTGTAAAATTTTGTATTTGATCCCGAAAATCTCCTCCCAGTAATAAAATAAAAATGCAATATAACTATGACATTATTTCATTTGATAAGCTTTTAGTTGTTTGCATAAATAATATAAACTAAGGACATAGTTTGAAGAAAAACATGTTTTTCGATTAATAATGAAATTTTACAAGAATAGTACAATGATGTGACTTGCGGTCGCCATACACATATCTCATCTCGCATTTATCAGCACATACGGGAGAAAGGTCATAAAATTGAGATTTGTTATTCCAAATATCATGCCATAAGTAAGTAATACTTGTGTAAAGCAGATTAACATTAAATTAGCTAATTTTCCAAAAGTCATGTGCCGCAGATGTATATTTTGTTTTTGCAAAATTTTTAAATATGAGAATGAACATTTGTTTACAAATGTATCGATCGCTTAAAAGTAGCTGTAAAATTGAAAGATTAAAAATATTGAAAATAAATTAGATTGCAATCAATATAATTTCTGTTTGAAATACACCATTATTTTTTGCTTAGTAGAAATAGTAAATTTAATCATATAGTTTCAATTAAAACTAAAATAAATGTTTCAAGAAAACCTTTTTTTTTTCATTTTTAAAATTTCAATTTAAAATTTACTTATCAAAACTGAGGGAAGGTACCTAATCTAATGTTTTTATTATTCGTGGTAAACAGACACAGGTTTTTTCTTCTGCATTGAATATTCATCCATTGCTGTATCAAACGTGACACGTATATGAGCAATGAGACCTAACCACAATCAATATAGAGTCTCTTGGTTTTTAAAATTATTTTTCAATAGTTCATCTCCAAAGAATTTATGAAGAAGTGTGTTGAAGTGAAACACGTTTGATTTAAGTCACGTTTTTCTACTTGTTCATTACTTATTCTATTCATTTTGTCGGATTCCGTTCCATATACATATATATATATATATATATATATATATATATATATATATGTATATATATATATATATATAATCATCCGCAGGCAGATCTGTTTCGCTGTATCACAGTTCATCAGTAAGGTTAGACATCTGATTGCTTTTTACCCAGAATTGAAACCCGACCGAATTAGTGTCAGTCGGCGATTCTACCTCTGAGCTATAGACGCTCGGTAGAAGGATACAGACTTTTTAGCGTGTACATTATCATTATACACACGCCCAATAGCTGAGAGTGGTCTAATTCATTGCTATGTGTGTGTGTGTGTGTGTGTGTGTGTGTGTGTGTGTGTGTGTGTGTGTTAGTCATTCATATGCAAATCTATTTCGCTGTATCACAGTTCATCAGTTTGGCTAGATATCCACTTACTTTCGGCCGGGATCGAAACTCGACCGATTTAGGGTCAGTCGGACTCCCTACTTAAGTAGAATAACAGAGAGAGAGAGAGAGAGAGAGAGAGAGAGAGACGGGGGAGGTTAGTGTTTTATATATGTGCGTTGTATACATTCGCCAGCCACTAGGAGTAACTCAATTCATTACTGAAAAGAATTACGCATAAATCGCAGAAGTGGTAACTGTTTTAAAAAGAACTCAATTCCCTCTGTCTTTTTTACAAATATTTTCATGGCAACTGCTCTGTAAATATTTGGTTTTAATTTCAGAAAATAATAAAGATTTCATTTCAGACATACGCACCGTAATAGGGGCGCTAGAGGGTGTCGTCAGTGATGTCATCCCGAGGATCACTAGGGGGTTTCGGGTCTGTCAACATCATACCCTCCTCACCTCGCCGACCCGACCAGAGATGATTAGTTTCTGGCCTACCCTCGATAAGCGCTTTCAGACACTGGAAAATTACGTTTAGGCCCGGTACAAAACCCTGCAAATGCTTCCGATTGGCGACAGTCAGAGCCACTTTCCATTTAGAGGCGAATCGCACATGAGCTCGTCCGAAACATTAATTTAGACGCAGAATTTCGGGGAATTTTAGCTAACAATTTGGAATCCAGGCACTCTCTCTTTTGATCCATAACCAATTAGCTGTTCTTTCCGCTGCCTCGGTTATGGATTTGAGTGCTTTTCTTTTTTTTACTCCCACTATCCCAATATCTGTTAAGGCTTTGCATAAGGACCTTGCTGCAAATCCACTTAGATAAATATTGTCCAACAATATCCCTACCACATACATTCAAGAGCGCTACTAAATTGTCATCTTTTACCATTGAAATAGTTAAATGCAATCGCCACTTCTACTTCAAAGGTTTCTTTTCTCGCACTTACCACCCGTGTAAATCCCTTCCGATTTCTTGCTTCCCTGCCAACTACAATCTGCAAAAATTTCAATACAACGTCAATCGCCATATTTTTTCCCTGAATTCAGTTCATCTTTTATCCTTTTTTCAATAATACCTGTATCAAGTCTTTTCACTGTAACCCTATGCGAAATAGTGGCGGCCACGGCTTGCTTGGGGTGAAATTATTAAAAAAAAAACTCCCTTTATTGGAATGTTCTAACCATATGTTTTCAATTTTTGAGAAAACTAATACAGAATTATAGTTTTCCACATTCGCGCTATATCGAAAATTTACACTTTCTATTTGATTTTATATTCCCTCTATACTTGAATATTCTGTTCTGCAAAGCTGCCATTTTTATAATGTTTTTATTCACTCCAATGTTTTATAGTCTCCGTCTATTAGAAATTTTAATCTCTCTACTTTTTATTGTTTTATCATATCCCACTCTGCTGTTATAAATTCCTTTATATAATTAAACATTCTATTCTCAGCATACTATTCAATATTCTCTCTATATTTGAATGTCCTATTTTCTCTGACTATTTTCTATATTCTCTCTATAAGAGAATTCTATACTGTCTCTATATTTTTGCTATTATTATACTCTATCAATTTTTATTGTTCTATATTCTCTCTCCATTTCAATGTTCTATTCTAAGTATATTTCTTTCGTTGTTTTGAAGTGTCTACTACAATACCTCCTACAGAAGGTAGCTGACGAAAGTAACAAGAAAGGACTAGAAATAAACTGCAAGAAAACCGAATGCATGGCCATCAGTAAAAAGGGCGGCCCAGTATGCCAAATACAGTTCGGGGATACTAGAATCAAGCAGGTACAAATATTTAAATACCTGGGAAGGGTTATAACAGAAGACGGAAAGTGCGTCACAGAGATCCGAAGGCGAATTGGCATGGCGAAGGAAGCGTTCCAGAAGTTGAGTAAAGTATTAAGAAACAGGACAATGTCGCTAGAAACAAGGAAGAGAGTACTGGATTGCTACGTGCTGTCCGTCCTTCAATATGGCACTGAATGCTGGACAATATCATCAAAGCTGAAGGAAAAACTTGAAGCAACTGAAATGTGGCTCTACAGAAGGATGCTGTAAATATCATGGATCGAGCATGTGAGCAATGATGAGGTCTTGGAAATAAAAGGAAATTAATACTGAACAACAGGAAGAGACCGCTGAAGTTTCTAAGACACGCAATGAGGAAGAAAGGCTTAGAGAATCTGATACTAACAGGCCAGATAGAGGGAAAAAGAGACAGGGGAAAGCAACGGATAACATATTTGAAGGACCTAATCATGTGGATGACGGAACGTGCATTGCATGGTGTAACAGGAGAAGTCGTGCTCAGAGCCACCAGGGATAGTGAAACGTGGAAAGCCATGATCGCCTATGTCCTAGAAGAAGAATAGTCAATATATATTTGACAGCCTTAAATTTATATTAAGTCCAACGAGCCAGACACCTATAAAAATACTTAATTATAATTAGATTTTGAAATTATATATATATATATAGATAGATATTTTGTAGGTACAGAACCTGATTATAAATATAAATTTATAAAGCTGAATACTATCGGACATTTTGAAAACGAAGCAACTATTTATCATTTCTCGCAAACCTTCCCTCTTTAAACAGTGTGAATGATTGCTTGGATTTTCTATCATTCGCCTCTGCTACTTCTTTCCCTTTCATATTATGTTTTCTCTCTGTTCCTTTTCCTTCATTCTTCCAATGATTCACTTTAATCTAAGTTAACCTCCCCACAAGGCTGAAGAGCGGGAATGAAACCGGTTGCTTTGTTTTTTAAAATGTCTAATGGTATTTAGCTTTTCACTTTCATATATATATATATATATATATATATATATATATATATATATATCATGTTTTTGCAGTTTTTCATTTTAACTGCTGTACTCATATAGCGGAGTCAATTTACCTCTAAGGAGAGTTTGAGTTTTTTTTTTTGTTTTGTTTTGTTTTTACAGCGAAAGCATGTCACCACTTATTTCGGTCAACAAAAATCTGGTTTAATCCCAAAATATTTCCTCGTGTTGATGAAAGATTACAGCCAGCTACTCGCTTCCTAAAACACGTGTCTCCTCTGGCGGCTGGCCTATCCATGTTGCAGACGCCTTCTGCATGTAAGACACCCCCAGAACACACGTGTTGATAATACTGCGACTATGTTGAGTGAATCTAACCTACAGTTTATGGGAGTACCAGTCATCTGGTGTGACTATCTGCTTGGAAATGACCTGTACGCTGACATCCAACGTCACATTTGTTTGTGAATTCGTGTTAGTGCAACGATCGACGGTCTTCGATAGGTTCGATCTGCCCAATTTCACTTATCGTTTTGGATCATATCCTGATATGAATCACCGAAATATTCCAACGCTGCCGCCCGATTGAATCGCATCTCATAGGCAGATGGCATCAAGACGTTACATTCTAAATAATTCTGGATTGTTTTTGTTGTGTGTGGAAACGTATGTTAGACTGTTTTCTTCTTTGTCATGATTTTTTTTTGTTTTGTTTTTTTTTTAATTTTCGATTCTGGAGAGATTCTAATGATATTTCTTCTGCTAGTTGGAAATCCTTGTTTATTTGTGGGGTGGGGGTATCCTCTTATTTATAATGGTTTTTGCAGTTCCTCCAGGCGTATTTTACGAATGGTTTTGTCAGCTACTTTTGTGCAAATTTGTCATACAGTTGCCCTAATAAGAACAACAATTCAAATGAAATGATCACATTCTAATAAAGGAAGTACTAATTATTTACGCAGATCAAAAAACACATAGAATTACTCAACAAAAATGAAAAAATAAAAACAAATCTTAAAGACAACTAAAATAATAAAATCTGGCTGAATAGTGCATTAAAGTTCAAATCCCTCTCGTCATAAATTTCAAAATTGAACCAATATGAAATTTTGAATAGCCATTAATCTGTCGGATTAATCAAGAAAAACTCATGACTTATAAAGGAACAAAAAGTTCCTAACAGCAAGAAGAACGGGAAGTAATTTTATTATTAAGTTTACATTCTACACTACCATGAGTAAAATGTTTGGACGGAAACTACAGTTAATATATAAAAGAGCAATAAGAGTGAACTTGAGGTATCTATGTTTCTGAAAAATGTTTGAATATTTTTTTTAAATTTCAGTTGATAGTGCCATTAATTCATAGGCCAACAAATGCTGAACCTTTCTGTATGAAAACGTCTAATCTCATAGTTGCTATTAGGTACTATTTTTTGTCCTGCAGAATGTTACTTTGTTGGCATGTCTATTGACGATCGGACTCACAATATATCCATTGGTTTGAAGCTCATTAACTCTTTATCAACACTGAATGGCAAGCAGCCACTGTTGGTTTATCTAAATGCAGAAATCCGCGACATTATTTTCCCCCACAAAAGAAAAATATCTGATAAAGTAATATTGAAAGGGCGTTACTTTATCTGCTTTGGCTTCATAGCACAGAAACAAATTCATGCAAAGGAAATTGCCAAAAAATTACATAGATTTTTTTCTAATACGATAATTCGCTTCTCACGTTATCATTTTGTCTTATGCTATAAAAGTAAGATTACATAATCTGAGTATAAAATTGATATACAAGCGAAAACCTTGTTATCACTAATCAAAATAAGCTCAAAAAATCTAAACTAGCCATGACCAATATAATGTATCAATTTTACAATTCAGTACAATACTGTGTTTATTGTCACAAATCAATTACTTATATCGAAACATACTACCATATCCCTGAGAAGACGCCTCGATTTTCAGTTATCGGATCAATGTTATAGAAAAACTTCCGCTACCCATAATTTTCAAGAATCATTAACAAATATTCTGGTTGAAAACATTAAAATTCTATATAAATTACCGGAAACGTCTCGCTATGAAATTGAGTCTGTATATTGAATATATCTCTCCCACTATCAACCTCACCTTATTTAACAGTGGCTATGGTGTGATGAAAAATATAGAAAGAAGCTTACTCGACTTCGAGCTGCACCAAGGCTGGGGATAAATGCTTCTCCTTGTATTCAAAACAACACAAACATGCAACTTAAACAGTCAAGTAGGAAAAGAAATTAAAAACACCTAAAACAAACAACTATAACATGGCGAAGTAAGCGACCAAAAGCGCTTCGTACAATGAATAATATGGACAAATGTTGCATTTACTCTCATCAAACAGAAAAATACAAGAACGTTGGAAAAACTAACTAAAACTAAAACTGCAGGAGATTCCGAAGTCGTCAGGAGACCGTTATTAAATCCAATGGCGAATTTATTGAAGAGGTTTATTCTTTAGTATTTCAAGATATCTTTTGTGTAAATTTGGTCAGGATATCTGTTCCAGTAGTGAAACGTAAGTATTATTTTCATTTATGCGTTATTCCGAGTAAAATTTAGCTATTGCAACCTCTTTCTCTCTCTCTCTATTTCACTCTCCCTCCCGCTTTTTCTGTATATATATATATATATATATATATATATATATATATATATATATATGTAATGAATTATTTTGAACATTATTTTTACCGATACTCGTATTTAAGTAGATATTCTGTTTTTAATTAAACAGTATTTTATATTTATAACTACCGGCCTGGATAGCACACATTTTCGTAATAAGATTTATCGTAAAATAATCAGGCCGGTAGATATAAATATAAAATAATACTGTTTAATTAAAAACAGAATATCTACTTAAATACGAGTATTGGTAAAAATAATGTTCAAAATAATTCATTACAAATTGTCGGTTGCTTATAAATTATAACCAAGTTTCGTTAAAATTCGTTAATTTCCGTAATATATATATATATATATATATATATATATATATATATATATATATATATATTCTGTTATGCGCTGTATCAGTTCAGGGCGTTGCTTATCCTGTGATGCCTCATCTTCTTGCACATTGTAGTTCTAAACCATGTTTGAATTTTTAACATCAGATTTTGCCCCCAATCCGGCATCACTTCACTCATGCTTATAAGGTACTAGCAGGATAGCCCGGCATTGGTCGGGTGTAATGAAAGCTTTAAAACTAATCCATGGTTATAGAGCTCAGACTCTTTGGACGTTGGCATGAAAGACTAAAAGGCAATAGTTGGTTCCAGTTAAAGCGAAACCGTAGACGGAAAGAAAAATGAATGGATGTAAGTCAAATTTTGATTTCCTGGTATCTATATCAAATACGTTTTTTCCCTCGTAAACTGAATTTTGAAGGTTAAATAAGTCCTCTGAGTAAATGGTATCATGGCTGAGACTAAGAACTACAATTATACCTACTTAGAACCAAACCCGAAGCAAAAACTAAAATAAAAGGGCTAAAAAAATACAGTAATAGAGGCAGATAAACAGACTCACACACAAACAGCTTGCCTTTTATATATATGTATATATATTATCGCTTTTCTGCACTATTGTGAGAATTGCAACCTTGAAAATTATAAATATAGTTTCTTATGTCTTTGTCCATGAGTGTATCAAATTTGATTCAAATCGGACCACTCCTTCTATAACCCGATTGTTTCGATTATCGATTTACAATATTTATCGGGGTACCTTGACACAAAACCTACCTAAGAACACTCGCAGACGCTTATAGTACAACTGTGTAAATTTTCAAGAAAATCGGTTCCGCCGTTTTGGAGTCTATAGGTAATCGACACACACACACATACACACACACATACACACACATATAGACAAAGTTCCATTTATAAATAAGTTTATATCTTAATCTATAGTACTCTCTGTCTTACTCATTATCAGTATATCATGTGAGTTATAAATTCTTCAAATACACTTGAATAATTTATTCGAGATATTTCACCTGACTCTTTCTGATCATAAGTAAACGTGTACCTTTCGTTCACATTTTCCTTAAAACTTTCTTATGTACGGCTCATGAAATTCTTAGCATGAATCTATCACTCGTTAGACTTACATCGAAATCGTTTTCAGTTTCTTTTCATCTGTGTGGAAATGTTCCAGCATTTCCACAAAAATCATTTTTCATTTACCATTTTGAGTTATATTAAAACTATTCATGTAGAAATTTGTTAAACTTAGCCAGGTTTGTGACAAGACAAAGCTCATAAATCATCTGGTGGACTGCAGCTTGCAGGAAGAAAGCCGTTTCTCGGAGTATGCTAACATTGGTTCAGGCAAACATCTATCAGCTATCGAACTGACAGCAAGCAGCTTCCAAGTCTAGCTAGCTAATCGTTTATCGGTCTCCGTTTCAAATGTTAAACTAGGCGGTTCGTAACATTGCGCTTAAAATGGCAACACATTGCCAGGGTCGTTTCCGATTTATTTTCAAATCGGAAGCCCTTAAAACGCAGCATCATTATAATTCTGATTGTTCCTCTCTTACTTAGCAAAAACGTTGCGCCCTCCCAATACCGAATTTATAGAGGACTGTTCCGTTTTGATCGCTTAGAAAGACGGGAAAAATATATCAGAAACTCTATTTGTTTTCAGTAAGAAAATGAATGTTAAAAGAAAAGAAGTGATTAACATCTCCTGCGATTGCCTCATAGATAATAGACTAATCCGTTTTAGTTGCGTGGAAAGGTGGAAAAGACATCAGAAAAGCTACTTGTTTTCAGTGAGGAAATGAATAACTGATAAAAAGGAAGCGTTTAACGTCTTCCACTAATATCTCATAGATAATGGATGATTGCGTTTTGATCACAAGGAAAGTCAAAAGACATTTCAGTAAGAAAATGAATGAAAAAAAAAAGAAAGTTTTTGTTGTTTTTTGTTTAGCGGCATATCAACACCTCTATGGCCTATTTAATACTGCAGTCTATTTTTTAGGCAATTTTGTTTTCTGAGATAATAAAATTTTTAATTATACAAAACTTACTAGTTAACCCATAGATGTGGGTGAGAAGATGTAGATTCATACCCATACCCAGGATATTTGTGCGTATGTATATATAATGAACCCAACCGGAATTGAAACTCGACTCTCCGATTTACGATTCCAAGCCATTATCTATTAAACCATCTGCACATCCAAGCTTACGGCACCTGGTATTCTCAAGAGGTCACCCATCTCAGTACTAACCATGTTCGAGGTTTATTAAATTATGGTCCTACAGGAACCGGTGTTTCCGAAATAAACATTTTTTTAACATTAAATGTCTTCATTTATAATTCATTTTATCTTAGATTTACTTTCGGCTTTTACATTTCTGATTCTTTTTCCAGTATTTTGTTTATACAAAGCTCGATATGAGATAAGGAAATTTATGCGGATATTTTAATATCTCAGCGCTCGCCATCAGCTTATTGAATTATTAACCTAAAAATAAAGATTCACCAGAAATTTCTAATAAAAAAATGAAATTTTCAACGTTGTTTCTAGTAAAATATATTGGCTTTAAGTCAGTTAATTGCCATATGGGATACGCACTTTCAAGTCTCTTTCAAAACGTGACTTACTAGGCCGATTTTCCCGCAGTAAGTTGTCATTACTTTCTGCGTTAGACTGGTTGCCAACCAAGGATACAGAATCCAATCTGTCTTGTTATTTAATCCATAGCTGAAGGGAAAAGAGATGGAGTAATGGCTTCCCAAGAGTATTTTTGCATAAGTGAATGAAACAAACACGAGTGGAATTCGGACTCGGTTCGATTAGGTTCAGTTTGAGGTATTTAGCCTTGATTGGAAACCAGTCTACCACAGAAAGTAATGGCCACCTACTGCAAGAAAATATGCTGTTCAGTGAGTCATGTCTCTTTCAAGACATGATCGTCCAGGCGTATATCACCTATGATATTTTTCTGACTAATATTGGCTTAAACAAGGACTTGAAAACAAACCATTGAACTGAATGTAAACACCTGTATCTCACAGCCAATAATTCATAAAGGATTGTTAACAATTAAAAATTTTAGCTAGATTTAATGGTCAATTATTCTTGAACTATTCTTTATGGCTCTGGTATACAAGGGTTCCATTCGATGATAGTGGCTCCTACTCAAGTACCCGTTAATGCCATTTTTTAATCACTTCACCCCAAGTAAGGTGACACTTCAACTAGTAGTTTGGAGGTTACAGTGACAGAAAAGCCTGGGTACAGGGATTATTAAGGAAAAAATAAAAGATGAACGGGATTCAATTCAATATATATATATATATATATATATATTTGTGTGTGTGTGTGTGTGTGTGTGTATGTGTATTTAAAGTTTAATCTTAAATTAATGAAAAATTTAATGATATTATGCGCTACAATATTTCTTTTATGAAGCAAATTTTTTAAAAAAGTAAATTTCCGAGAATTCGTAATTCTAAAACTGTTTATTCGCTTCACATGAATACATATATATATACAAGTATTGTTGGAATAATATTCCTTGTCAAAAGAAACACTATTTTTAAGAAAGTACTCAATACAAAAGTAGAGCTAATAATATTATTTATTCATAAATTATAGCATGGATATGTTTTCAGACTTTTAAACCATTCATTTAAGAATCATCACATCACTTGAAAAGACACAAAAGTGTTGAAACAAAATGGCTACCTTTGTAGTGATATTGTAACATATCCATGTTATAATTTATGAATAAATAATATATATATATATATATATATATATATATATATATAACACAAAAAACATATTTGTTTTGGTACGACTTCGTTATCATTGCATGTTACACATGATGTTAAACAAAAAAATTCGAGCTTCAGGCTTTTTAGAAAATAGCAATATGAGAAATATGTTTTGCCTACCACAGACATCATACTGGACCGAGAAAATAAGTGCAATGTTATAAAGTTTTAGAATAAAATACTAAAATAATAGAAAGTACAGACTTCTTTAGATGTTTGTCGATTCGATTAATCTCCAGGGATGTTTGAAATGATTAGTACAGTGGAATATATAGTTGGTTAATGGATTTATTGGCAGTAACTACGTGTTCAATGCTTAGAGCAGGATGTGCGAACGAGGAAAGCAATAACCGAGCAGTCCTAAATAAGAACTAGACGAGGAGATCAGCAGAACTAGAAAAATCTGCTCTTGCAAATTAAAGAAAGGGTTACGTCTTTATTTTTTTCTTAAAGTAACTCGGACAGACAAGCAACTACTATAGTTAGGAGAGCGCATAGGCTGAAATGCTGTGATAACGACAGCAAAGATGAGGTCAATAGTTGGAATATGAATAATGATAACTCTTCATCCCAGAAATTAATCCAGAAATGACGATAAAACTGCATTTTCTTTATCCAAGGTACAAAGTGAAATAGTTGTTTTTTTTCTTTTTTTGCTTTTAATCGCCTAAAAATACGTTTAACGTTTAAGTATTCTTATGTGCGTTGTGGTGCAGTAGACATCGGCTTGGAACGAGAAATTGGAGAACCGAGTTCGAATTCCAGTTGAATTTATTACACACAAATACTCTTGGGAAATATAATTATCCGTCTCTTCTCACTCTGGCTATGTTTTTAATCGCAGAACAGATTGGCTCTATAAACTTGGTTGGCAACCAGTCTACGGCAGAAAGTAATGGCAACCTACTGTGGAAAAATATTATGTACAGTCAGAACATGATCAATCAAACATGTATCACGCATGGAACTTAAACGACTGATTCTTATGTTATTAGGCATTTTTACAGTACAATCGATGTTTTAGATAGCGGAACTAAAAATAAAAAACTGTATTTTGTACAACCACTAATTTAACTTTTTAAAAGTATTTTATGTTATATTTCTGAGTAAATGTACTGACTATCAGGGACAGAGCGTGTTTAAACATGATTTAACACCCGAGGTTAACTCCGTGTGGCAAGCTTTGAACACATCTTAGAGTTTATATATATATATATATATATATATATATGTATATATATATATATATATATATATATATATATGATTTGTTTGAACATTATTTTTTATCGATACTCATATTTAAGTAGCTAAACAGTATTATATATTTATATATATCAGTCAGTCGAATGCCATAATTGATACACGCTTGGGCAACCATTTTTCGAAAGAAACTTGGTTATAAAGAAACGACAATCTGTATATATATATATATATATACATAACTGTGCAAAAGCATTAGGACAAGAACTATTTTATCTTTGATGAGGTATCAAAATAAACTTTAAAATCACCCCTGTCCTAACACTTTTGCAAACTACCGTAGTGTGCAAAAGTATTAAGACAGGGGTGATTTTCCTTAAAACCTCACTAAAATTCAAATACAGGGTGAAAAGCTAAGTAAATTGCTAATAAATATTGATTATTTAAAACTAGGTGTAAAAGAAATGTATTAAAACGAAGTTAGCTTTAATCTTTCCTATTTTCTATTAAACAAGTTATTTTGAAACTACTCTATTGAACATCTATGGGATTAAGGCTATGATCAAAGCTAAAGGCTATTATACTAAATATTAAATTTATTTTGTAACAAGTATTTTTTCTTGTTAAAGCAGTTATCGAGTAAATCAAATAAAATTACTTTAATTAAATTGTTTATTTTCTGTCAATATGCCTCATAAAAGATAATATAATTCTTGTTCTAATATTTTTGCAAAGTACTGTATATGTATATATATATATATATATAAGCAACGTAGGAAAGCGGTTTTACATTCTTTTTACTGCCTCCAGGTGTCGTTTTCTCCTTTTGAAAAAATATTAATAATTCGGGATTCTTTCCAACGGCATTTGATAGAACAAATATGGCAACCATTCACATATATCGCTTTTTTCATATTATGCAGCCGATTTAATACAACATTACTTGTTTTATTTTTCTCCCTTTTCCTGTAATTTTTCGCTTTCAGTTAGTGTTAAGTGTAAGGGAACAACTTGCCATGTTTTCTTCTGCCGGCCATATTGCAGGTTTAGTCTCTCGTTAGTATCGGCTTTTTCCCAACGAAGTCAATATAGACTAGCAACCGAGGCAGTCACTCAGGATGCAGTCCTTAAGAGCACAATTTTCTGCAGTTTGCTCCTGTACACTACGTAGGTTCTACAGTGGATAATGCTATCAATTAATTCTGAGAGCTGAAATTCAAGGTTTCTCATTCTATGTTCAGTTCAACATATCACACTCAATAATATTGTTGTATATCAATAAACAACAAACACGCATATATATAAAAATATAAAGTATATTTTTATTAAACGACGATGGACCGTGTAGCCTAGTGAACAGCGAGTGAGAGCGCGCTTCTAAGGGTTGACGGTTGCGTACTCCGCAATAGCAGCATGCTATTGGGGGCAGCTATGAACTGCCTTCCTTCGTGTTCTGTGGTTCTGCTGCTACTTCTGCTCTCACTTCTTCTGACTCGCGAATCCGTGTTTTCGCGGTCTTTATATATCTTCCAAAACCGGGACTTGTTTCTTCCGGCTTTGCCTTGATCACGCGACGCCCACGCGACGCCTACGTAATTCTCAGAGTCACCTGTCTGTTTGCCTCTGAGTTATTTCCGCATCTGCCGGAAATAGGGTCAAAGTGACATCCGTTACTTTTCACCCACCGGAAACAACACGGCTTGTATCGGCCTTTCTTGGGTGGGCCAGACCGTTATATTACAATATATTATGTATTTCGACATCAGATCGATATGGTAGTCAAACGTTCAAATTTTTAAGATCTGATTCTAAGAATTAAGAAGAACAAAATACAGATTCCAGCATAGTTTAAATCTTTCAGTGACTTGTATTTTATTTAAATTTTTTGTTGTTGTTCATCTTCACTTCATTTTTGAACGCACAATTAAGGTCGTTCTAATTGCGCAAATTCGTTTTATTCTGTGATTTTGCAGTTTTGAATTTTGCATATGCAAACAGAAATGGCAATTCGTAGCGATATTTTTTTTTTAATCATTTCACCCCGAGCAAGGCAGAAACGCCACTGATGTGCAGGGGGTTACATAAATGTAAAAAGATTAATTAGAAAAGAGTGAGGAGTACAAACTAGTTAGAAAGGAACAATAGAAAGCTGAGAAAGCAGGTGCAATGACAGATACATAGGCGGAGAGAAAGTGAAGGTTATACAGGGGAGGGGAGAGAGCTAGAGGCCAATGGTTAGTAGATGAGTATTAACTTTGCATTTAAATTTCTGGAGGTCGTAGCCGCCAGGAAAGCAAGAATACGGGAGCGAATCCCACAGGCGGGAAGGGCGAGAGAGGAAGCTGCAGGAGTAGAATTGTCGTCTGCATTTGGCTAACCTGACTGTGAATGGGTGGGACCCAGTTGCCAGTCTGGTTGCATGGGTAAACACCTGTTGAGGAGGCATCAGTGACTTAAGCTCATCCGAGCAGAAGCCATGAAAGTATTTATAGAAGAGACAGCGGGAGATACGAAGTCATGAGAATGAAATTCATCTAATCACGGCTATTTGAATCGCATGACGGCTATTTCTCTCGGGAGTAGGTGTTCGCTGGTAACTGGCCAACCTCAATAGTTCGATTGTTGCTACTCTAAAATAAAGCGTTTGGCGCCATGCAGAGTGGTTCGAAACCAGCTGTTCCCAGTGGTTTTATATCGATCTGCATCGTTTTCAGTTCCCCACTAATGCAGTCTATATAGCAGATTAGTTGACCTCCTCAACGTCGTCTTTCGCACTTTAGTTTACCATAAATAGTGAATTTCAGCAATCAAGAATCGTCTAAACGATAGACATGTTGAGTTCTTTGTAATATAGCTGCTGCTAACAGGCCTTCTACACATGTTCGTTTTAGCAAACACTTTGGTTTTAGTAACATTGTTGAGATTTACATGATATATTGCAATATGATATGACTGTCTCCAAATAATCAAGATTGTATATCTCTTCTGGATAAACTGAAATTCTTCTGGATGATCATTACGTATACGATAAACTGTTCTTTCTTTTTTTCGCAAGACAGACAACGGAATTGTTGTTTTTATCGCCTTCCGCTTAAAATAATTGACGCGGATAATGTTTAATCGTTGCTGCAGTCATGAACAACTTTGCTTTTCTTTTCAGAGATGTTATCACGAATGATTTTCTCTTTAACCATTCTCGTTTTCCAAATATTTTCAGTTTCAATACATAATCAATTTTTATTGTCTTATGAGCACTTTCCATTTCTATTTCGTCTTTCTATTTATATTGGACATTTTGTGAACAGTTATTATTTTTCCATGATTGTTGTTCCTAACTTTGGTCGTTATCTTTAAGTCCTAGGTATGAAGATAAACTACATCCGGCAGCAAGGCCTCTGACCTGGCGATTGGAGAATTTGAAAAGCATGGAACCACTTCTTAATCGCTGTTGTTCTCGTGAAGATAGCACCTGTCAGTACGCCAGCTCAGGGCAAATAGTGAATTTACCAACAAAAACAAAACACTACGAAAGTATAAACTAATTTTTATAGTAAAAATATCAGCAGCACATTTTATATTTAAAAAATACCAACAATACACATTTATAGAAAAATGACCGACATTATATTTCCTGGTAGAATTGCTAACAATCCAGTTTATTGCAAAATGACCAGTAATACATTTTGTCGTAGAATTAGAAACAATACATTTTATATGTAATTGAAGACTCATAACTGAGTTCAAAACTGTTGTGGAGTAGTTTTTGCACTGAAAGTTATAATCGTGCTATGTCAGTTGCTAATTGACTTAAAGCGCCCAAAATATTAGGAACTTGGTAATCTTCCACTGTAAGATGACTCCTTAGTATACGGCTGACTGCCGACTAATATCCATTGCCTAGTAGTTCTACCGAACTCCAGTAGAATTCTAAAGAACTATCTAGAACTTCTAAGAACTCCTATGAACTTCCCCAAAACTTCTCGAGTTAACTTCCTGTTAACTCTTATTAATATAGAAGGGAGAGTCCGTTATCTGAGGAATAGGTGTGTTTCACTATAACAAAAACATATTTAATTAAAGCCATAAAATTTAGATTTGTGCATTAGAAATACCCATAGAGGTTGAATTGTTGCTTAACAAAATCAGCCAACCAATCGTCATATTTCTTGTTTAACGTTTTTAATACGAAGTTAAGGCAAAGATTTCTATATTGGTGAGCGTTCTTTCGTATTCGTGTCTCTTTCCGTAGAGTCGATATCATCACTTACGTTACATCGACGTCATTAATTATGTTGTCCGTTGATCGAAAGGGTTAACGTTTTCTTTTCTTTCCACTTGAAGAATGCTTCACAAGTGATAATTTCTCACGTGTGGAAAACATTTACCAGATGTCTCTTATTTAATTGGTTCTCTAATATCTGTTGATAAATTCTTATTCGTTTTCTCATCTTCGGCTTAATTTTTTATCATCAATCGGAAGAAAATTAATCAAGTCATTCTCATTCAATGACCTGATTATTTTGTTACAGTGGATCAGTCAGTAAAAAAAAGATCTCCTTATTGAATGATTAACGATCCGAAGCAAGAAACGAAAAATTAAAAAATAACTAAAAGAATACCTCGAATGAATCATAAAGATATTAGAGAGGAAAATGAAGAAATCTAATTTAATTTTCTTGGGAGCTTTAAATTAATAAAAATATGATATACGTTATTCTGCTTTCAAAGTTGAATACATGGTAGATGATACTTGGATGTTTTTGCATATATATGTTTGTGTAGGCATGGTTACAAGAGGTGGTGGTATATGTTGAAGTTTAGTTGATCTTATATTTTGGAATACAATTTGATGTAAGAAATTGTAAAATATATGGAGTAGTGTCATGAAAAAGTTCTTTCAAGTTTGATGTTTCGTTTATTTTGATTAACGGTATATCTGTGGTGAATAAGAAATAAAAATAACTCTCTTTTCTTTACTCTTTTCTGCATGGTTTATACTCCGACGAGCTTAGCTCACTGGTGTCCCTTCTATAAGAATTTAATCGAGTATTCAGATTGGCAACAAGGCCCCACACTTTTACAGTCTAAATAATTAAATTGCAGCAGCCACTTCTACTCTATTAGCTTTTTTCTTGCATTTCCCGCCTGTGGAACTCTCTCCTATATACTTGCTTCCTAGATAGTTACAATCTGCAACAGTTTAAATGCAATGCCAACTTCCATCTCTTACCCGCTGGTCTTCCATCCTTCGCTTAACCTTCCCTCAACACACCCTGTATCTTGCTCGTCCCGCTTTTCACTTTGATCTTACGCAACTCTCTTAACAACAGTATTCCCATCATTCTCTTACCCATTCTTCGACATCACCCGCAACTGGTTCCTCTTCGGTTTCTTTCTCTTCGTTCTCCTACTATGTAATCTTTCACTGCCCGCTTATGTATCTCTCTGCGCTCAAATGGCAGTACCGCCCTTCTTTGAAGATTAAAAAATCGCGAGCCAGTGCGAATATTTATTTTTGACTAAATAAAAAGAAGATTAGTTCCGTGCCGATGAAAAAAGAAAAAGGAAAATTTCGAGAGTCTGTTTGAAATTTAATTCTAACCAACGAAAGGGAGACGATTTACAAACTCAGAAAAATTAACAAGCCAATGCCAAATCACTTTTTGAAAAAATTAGAGATAGAAATCTGAATCAAACAGACACAATAAAGCAGAGAACAGGCAAGACATATAGCAAGAAAATAGTTAAGTCACCCGGTGACCCGATTCGCACCCTCTCACTTTCTCCCACGAGCTCATTTCTTTATTTCTTCTACTTCCTCTTCACTTACTCGCCGTCCAAAACAAAAAAGAAAAAAAAAGATATTTCTACTATTTGTTGATTTACACATATCCCTGAGAAGACGCCTCGATTTTCAGTTATCGGATCAATGTTATAGAAGGAATTCCGCTACCCATAATTTTCAAGAATCATTAACAAATATTCTGGCTGAAAACATTAAAATTCTATATATTTACACATCAAAATATACTTTTCTTTTTAGGCACAAATCACTTTTCGAATTCTTAATTCTTTAAACTCTTTACAACTAACTTTCTTTTAGAACATTTTCGCATTTTAATAATTTCATACATACAAATTGATGTTATGCTGTTCGATAAATAAATTTTCATTTATTTATAAAAACGAGCAGTTTTATTTTACCAACCTCCTGATAACTCAAGTTGTGGGAACTTCGGTTGTGTTTGGTACAAAGCAATGGGTTACTTAATGTTGAAATCTAAATATTTTGTATGTAATGTTAAGCTTTCAACGAGAGATATTTTGTACATAATATTATACTTTCAGAGTAAAGGTATTATATTATATTAAAGGTATATATATTATAAGAAAGTGAAAGAACACGTAGATTAAAACTCACTGTTCAAGCATTTACATTTACAAAGTGTTCGATACACAATAGAGCTTAATATTTGTTATTACAATGGTTTATAAAAGCTTTATATCACTACACAACAATTTTTATGTTTCAGAACAATACTGTACTTCTTCATATATGTTAAAATAAATGGGAAAAATGATTTATTTTTTAAAGTATTAGATGAATACATGGTTATTTAGAAAATTAGGGAGTGGGAGTTGGAAAAATGCTTTCGGTGTTTCAATATTGTTCAATCAAAAGGTAACCATGGAGTTTTAAGATTTGGGTCGCAGAAGGAAGCAGAATGGACTGGTGTCTAGACATGTCACTTTTAATTTTGTCTGGATAAGATATATAGTGGGAACATAGAGTTTTTAAATGTGTAGACAATAATTTTTAACGGCAGGCTCGATGTTAGTTTTATTTTATTAAAAACTAGTTTTTGTAACAACCTCATGCGTAAAGGGGATGGAATTGTTCAGGTGAGAATTAGGATTAAACAATTATGATTTACTTAGGTATTTTGTAGTAAGAAAAAGTAATGTGTGGGTCATTTGTTTTAGTAAAATATTTTTTTTATTTTTTAAGTTATGCTGCATAATAAATTATAAATGACACATTGTAATTAATTAAATTTAAAAAATATTTTGTTTAAGTAAGGTTCATAGTGAGACCACACATTACTTAAATAGGTAAAGAAAATTTTTAACAGTTGGGTGTTTTTTTAGTACAATTTCATGAGTAAAGAGGCTAGATTGTTTAGTTTAGAATTAGAATTAAATAATTATGATATATTAATTTATATTGTAATTAAAAAATTAATTAAGTATTGTGTGGGGCATTTATTTTAGTAACATATTTTTTTTAATTTTTAAGTTATATTGGAGCATAAGTTATAAATGAAACATTGTACATTTTTAAAAGAGGTAATATACATTGTGGGACCATACATTATTTAAATGGAAAAACAACAATCTTTAACCGTAGGTTGGATATCAAGGTTTATGTATATGTATATCTATATATATATATATATGTTTATGTTTCTATATATATATATATATATATATATATTGTAAATAATTTGTCATTCTATTTATAAACTAAGCCATTCAAATTAAATATTACGGCATTCACATTAAATACTAGTGCATTCTAATGAAAAAAGAAAAACAAGAAACAAAACATTCCATTAAAATAATGAATTTAAAATTAAGTAATTCTAATTTAATTATGCGATTAGTACGTTAGTATCATAGTTTCATAGTACATGTGTTGGTGTACTTGGTGTGCAACTGAACTCTTCTTTGGCAATTGCGAACTTAATTTAGACGATGATTTTGATGCTAATTGATATCCATAACAAAAAATATAACACTGTTTTAAGTTGAATGACTTATGATTTAATTTGTATGCAGTAATCGTTTATTTGAATGCGTTAGTTTTAAAATTGAATAACTTGTTTTTATTTTGAATACAGCAAGATTTAATTTGAATGTCTTGGTTTTTAAATTGAATGGTAAATGATTCGGATAATAATGCTATTAGTAATTGTATTATAATTAATAATAACAATTTTACCAATACCATGAAACCTGATATCAAAAACCAGATTACACAATTCGCCTTTCATTTTAAAAACTAAGGCATTCGAATTAAATATTTGTGCATTCAAATTAAGACACAAGTTATTTAATTTAGAAAATACATATGATTTTCCCTTCTTTTTATTTTCTTTGTCGCTGCAGCGGTATTTATTTATTACGGTTTATTTGCGCCCTTCGTCCATTTGAAACTCCTTTTTGAATTTGTTGGCATCCCTTTTCTCGAAATAAATTTTCTTCTATCGTGATTTGATGCAGTGAAAACTGAATGCATGGTCATCAGCAAAAGGTGCAAACCAAAATGCCAAATACAGGTGGGGGATACCAGAATCAAGCAAGTGCAAAAATTTAAATTCCTAGGAAGTGTTCTAACAGGAGATGGAAAATGCGACGCAGGGATCCGAAGGCAAATTGGCATGGCAAAGGACGCGTTCCAGAAGCTGAGTAAAGTACTAACACACAGGAAAATTTTACTAGAAACAAAGAAAAGAGTGCTAGATTGCTATGTGATATCAGTTCTTCAATACGGCAGTGAATGCTGGACAATATCATCGAAAATGAGGACAAAACTGGAAGCAGCGGAAATGTGGTTCTACAGAAGGATGCTGCTGATATCGTGGACTGAGCATGCAAGCAACGATGAGGTGTTGGAAAGAATGGCAACAAAAAGGAAATTAATACTGAACATCAGGAAAAGACAACTGAACTTCCTGGGACACGCAATGAGGATGGAGAGCTTGGAGAACCTGATACTGACTGACCAGATTTCTATCTGGAAAGAGAGACAGAGGAAGGCAGCGGATAACAGATTTGCAGGGCCTAATCAGGTGGATGACGGAACGGGGGTTGTCAGGAATAACAGGAGCAAACATACTAAGAGCCACATGGGATAGGGAGATGTGGATAACCATGATCGCCTACGTCCTGAAGGGACAGAGCACACAGAAGAAGAAGAATTATCTTATCTTCTCTAGTTTCAAGTTTAATTGTTGAAGGCGGAATCTTATCGTTTCCTAAGACGGTTCTAGTTGAATTGCTTTTGTATTCCTCTAGATCTGAGCACATAGACGATCAGCTTCGGTCTTAAGGCGATAAATGTGTTGGTATTTGAGGGGCTTTGTCGTTTTGACATGCATTTCTTTTAATGTCAGCTATAGTCCAGGCAGTTGAAACTGTATAACACCAAAGGCGAGTCAAAGGGTTCATAGCTGATTTTAAATTTATGAATCCAACTTTGCTTTCAACACCAGAAATACATACATGCTCGCTCAATTTTCTTAATTTATCCTTCATTTGGGTATACTTTATGCAATCAGAGTCGTTAACCTTTTGTTATTAGTTTCTTCTTGCTCCAATTGCCTCACATTTCTAACAAAAATCAAAATCTATTCTGATCCGAAGTTCATACAGGTGTCATCTCTTAAAGATTTTACAGTATTAAGGAAACGTTTATACTTATTATCGTCTGTGGCATACATAGATGTTTAGATTATTCGGAAATAGGTATTGAAGTCATAAATAAAGCACAAGGGGTTACAATGAGATTTCTTGAAAAACTAATCTTCGGATGTTCAACCGATCGGAAGTGACATAGTTTTTGCTTAAATTAATGTTTATTCTGGTTATTACTCAGTTGCATTATTTTTTTTTAAATGCGTCACTATCTAAGTCTTTATGATAATCTCTCCAATCTGTGCTGAGATTTCAACCTTTTTTGAGAAAATTTTGAGGATCCATTTATTTATCAAATATTGTTCTTTGCAACCATATTGTTATGGTGCCCTCCTACGAGAAATGAACTATTCCTTTTGTTAAATATAGTTACCTGCTTGACTTCCGGAGAGTAATCAATAGGAGCAGTTAACGTAAGCAGTTATCAAGAGCATTTAACAAAGGCCGTTGGCGACAGATACTAATCCGGCAATAAGCAGCGTAATAATACCCTCGGACTGACTTATTTCTCATTAATTATCATTAATTCTTCCTGTGAATATCTTGTTTCCTGTTTTACTAATATACTGTTTTGACTCTAACTCATTGTGTTTCGTGTTTTACTCCTGGTACAAACCGGTCACTACAATTTTGAGGCGAAGTTTCGCCACAATCCACAACTAATTCGGCGACGAAGATACACAACACATATATACCTCTTCTGCGTCTTTTCTTTTCCAAAGCTAGAATTATTTCACGGAGCAAAGAATAAGGACAGTGAATCAGTAAACAGGATTAATTCAATTGTTGTTAGTATATGTTATTGACATAATTATTGACTTATAATTTTTGAGATCATCTATTTCACCTGCCATTTTTTTTTGTTTTGCTTTTATTTTTATTTTTTTGTAAGATATCTGCGTCAATGATTCATTCTTGGAATTTCATTGCGATGATTTATCAGCATTAATAAAGCTTGCGTGTTTGTGGTTTTAATAAATTCACGACCGATAATGGAGTCAAAAATCTTATCATACGTGGTCTTCATTTGAATAATTTTGTTAGAATTTTCCAGAAATTATTCTTGGTTATTGTGGTGACGAAATAAGCCCATTCCTTTCTCTCCTCTCGCTTTTAACCATTCACTATAATAAAATAAAAGTTTTCAACGCCCAAAACTTAGTTACCCAAATAAATCTTCATAAACTTCTACTTAGAATCGTTGCTATATTACAGTTATATTTTCTGTTTCTTCTATTATTGTACAGGTGTATTCTTCTTCATCCCTTGCTTCTTTTCAATTCAATTTGTATTGGCATCATATTTCGTTCGGTTGCTCTAAATTCTCTCTCTCAAAGTATTTGGACTTCTCGAATTGGTGGTGGCTTTTTGACTTCTGTAACGCCTTTTCAAATTTCCCTATGGAATAATATCTGAAATATGATAGACTGAAGATAGAACCTAGAATAGTTTTCACACCCTTTCGTTCTGCATGAATTTAATTACAGTTACTATCTAAGAGTTTCCTTAATTCGTGGAATTTCATTTATTTATTTCATTTTATATTTTTGCCTAAGCTTATTGCTATTCCATGCAATATCGATAAATTTCATTTGATCTCATTTATTTAGCGTTTGAATTCTGCCTTCTAGGCAGCTTCTTTTCTTGTTGGTTGAGTTTTCTTTATACTGATATGTATTCCCTCATGGCCGAGCGGTCTAAGTCTCAAACTCAAAGTAGCAATTATATCATATCAGCACATATAATTTTGGATGTGCGTTGTGGTGCAGTAGATATCTACTTAAAACGACAAATCGGGGATCATGGTTCGAATTCCAGTTGAATTCCTTGCATTTACTTGCACTCAAATACTCTTCGGAATGGTATTAATCCGTTTCTTTCCTCCAGTTATGGGTTAAATAATAGGATAGATTGGAATCTCTAGCCTTGGTCGGAAACCAGTCTACCACAGAAAACAATGGCAACCTACTGCGGGATAATCTTCTGCCCAGTCAGTCATGTCTCTTTCGAGGCATGATCGCCCAAAGTGTGTATCATGTATGGCACTTAACTGACTGAGTGAATATGATAGTTGAAAATATGATTAAGACTTCTACTGGGCATAAATAGGAGGGTCAGTTTATATTGTTATGAAGTAATAAACTGAACCCCCACTAATTACTACTTAATGATATAATATTTTTCTTTCCCCACTAGCTATCAATCAAATAACATGACAGATTGGGTTATATAGCCTTGGCTGGCAACCAGTCTACCGCAGAAAACAATGGCAACCTACTGCGGGATAATCTTCTGCCTAGTCAGTCATGTCTTTTTCGAGAATTATCGCCTAAAGCTTGTATCAGGTAGAGCACTTAACTGACTGATTGACTCTAATAGATGAAAACATGATTAAGGCTTCTAGTGGGTATAAAGTGGGGAATCAGTTTTATACTGTTATGAAGTAATAAACTGATCCCCTACTAATTAGTACTTAATAATATAATATATCTCTTCCTTCTCTATCTATGAGTCAAATAACAGGACAGAATGGGTTATATAGCCTTGGTTGGCAACCAATCTACCGCAGAAAGTAATGTCAACCTACTGCGGGATAATGCCCATTTAGTCATGCCTCTTCCGAGACATGATCTCCCAAAGAGTGTATCAGGTATGGCACTTAACCGACTGACATTCCTCCAACCCGGATGACCTGATCGATATATTACGTTACTTATTTCTGTAATGCATTCCATTCGTCTGTCCGTTAACATTGTTTGCAAGGCACCATTATATATTGTCACTGTATTTAATAGTGCTTTGGAAGCTGGTCTTTTTCTGGCATTTGCGTGTGTATTAGTTTACTAATTATTTGGATGATATAATTGTTCGCTTCAGTAATTTCACCTGTATTTTTTTAATGAATTCCGCTCTAATTTTCTTTGATCCATCTTCATCAGTGATACGGACTGCAGTAGGGAAATTGTTTATATCAGAGCCAGATTTCACAGTTTTTTTTTGTTTTTTTAGGTTCTATTATGCCATATGCAATTTCTTTTAGCATGTACATCATCATCAGGTGTTTTAAAATAACAAGTTTCTGCTGAGCAAGCATTAGTTACGGTTTCTGGGAAAGAACGCATAATCTGTTGAAATCGATAGTTTCAACAACGCCATTACGCTGAAATCTTCGGTCATCATGACTTACTTTGATGACTCGGCATTGGTAATCATTTTGGGGTTAAGATAGGGTTTTATTCCATTTCCTACCATATCTTTCCATCTTTGTTTGGTATTATCCGTTGTGTTCATTTGAGGATTTAAAAAGTGAATTACAGAAACGCATTATCACTTGCTTATCCTCTTTTAGAGTATTTTCTTTACAGTATTTCTTATAGATTTGTATTAACAGGACCAATGTTATAATTGATTCAGCATTAGTAACCAGGTGTATCACTGACATAGGGAGTATTTATTTCAGAGACAGATATTCCAATCCCAGACTGAGGGAAGAACCGCTTGTTAACGACTGATCTTGTATGAGACTTCTTGGCATTTCATTTTTAAAAACCAAGGATTAGTTTTGGTCCAGACATCAACTCTACGACAACGTTTAACCAGATACTAGATGTTATCTCATACTATGGATTGGAGGACTGGTTAGAATTACTAAGGCCATCAAAATTGATGATTCTTCTGTTTTTTTCTTTCCTAAAGAGCAAATGATTTGTGATTATATTGGTGTACACACTCATATCTCGACTTCTACTCATTATTGTTGATCTAATATGTAATGAATATGCATACACCAGAGTTCCCCCCTGGTGTCAGCCATAAATACCGAATAAGGCGAGGACGAAGAGAAATTTACAGGTCTTCGAGTAGAGATCTAGGTCTAGAGGTCTACGACTATTGGTCTAAGTCTGCTGACTACGCCTACGTCTCAGGATACTGCATACTACGAGTACCGTCCATTACGTCTACGTGCTAGATTGTTCTACCCGGTTACATCTGCCTAAACCGCTTAACTACCTCGAAGGAGATATATATATATCTTTCCGGGACATATCAATTGTATTCCATCTGAGCTATTTTTTTACGTATATTTAAAGGTGGTTCGGTAAAATTTTTATAAGGCTTTCAAAATATCAAAAATTGAAGTGTCTTCGTTTTATCAGATTTTTACAAGTGAAGCGAAACGAGAAGTCGACATTTTCATCTTATCGTGTTTACTGTTTTCATCATTATTGATACGTGTTTTCAGAAAATGTATAAGTCTGTAAAAGTTTAGTAATATGTCAAACGAGGGTAAGACGTTGGTCATAGCAACTGCAACGATCTTATTTTGCTTATTTTCTGCTAACATTTTTGCCAGCAATATTCCTGGAAAATTTGCCCCAATCTGGCGTATGACTGGCAACTTGTTTCGTTATTCTGTTTTGCATTAAGATCCTTTACGCCTGCTGCAGTAAGCCAAATCATAGATTAAGAAACAAATGCATTGTGGCACTGGCGAGAAAAGCGGCATGTGAATTTTCGTCTATTTTCGGTCGTTATGACATAAAAGGTCTTGCGACTTAGAATTGATGCTACGAGAAAACGGAACAATGGTTGAATATTTTCATTTAATATTCTTCTTCGTCGTCTTCTTTACTCCTCTTTTAATTCTTTTACTTTTTCTTTCTTCTTTTTCTTCTTTTTTATTAATGCTTACAGTACATATTATATTTTATTATTATTATTATTATTATTATTATTATTATTATTATTACTAAAACTGTTATTATTTTTCTTCTTCTTCTTCTTCTTATTATTATTATTCATTATTATTATTATTATGATTAATAGTAGTAGTAGTAGTAATAGTAGTAGTATTATTCACACGTCTGATTATTATAATTATTAATGATATTGATGACATTACTTCTTTATTTTGTTATTACATTCTATTATTTCTTACACTAAGTAGTATTGTTATTATAATTGTATCAGTTTTCATTATAATTCAATTTCTGCTATGGTCGCACTACCTACCAAGTCTGCGGGAAGAGCTAAGGCAGTTCGTGGTGTGCTGGTATGGCTCTATATCATGTTTTTCCTATCTCCCTAGCATCCCTAGCGTTGCATAGACAAAGTTCTTTTTAGTGTGTGGGCTGTACTTAACTGGACAATTTTTATATATCTCTTAAACTGGGGTTTCCAGGGATTATTTCAATGTGTTGTTTTTTTTCCATTGTTTTATCATTCCAAGTACACCTACTATCACTGGTATTATTCTTGTTTTCAATTTCCACATTTTTTCTATTTCAATTTCCAGGGATTATATTTTGACTGTTTTCGAATTGCTTGGTTGTTATGTTACAATCCGCTGGACAAGCCATATCAATTAATAAGCAATTTTTTTCTTTTTGGTTTTTAACAATAATGTCCGGCCTATTTGCTTTAATGTTTTTGTCTGTGTTGAATGGTAACATTTATTTCTGTAATCGGTGCTGGGTGATGTTCATACCAGTGTTTGTTTACATATTTTCCATAGTGTCTGCCCATTGTCCAATGTAAATATTGCCCCACTCTATCCTGACGATTTTTATATTCATTTGAGACAAGTACAGAACATCCTGAGATTAGATGGTTTATTGTTTCTTGGTATTTATGACAGAACCTGCATTTTCGATCCCCATTATTATGTATAATATTTAACTGAAAGTTCCTAGTGAAAATACATGAACGATGAGTATTAACTTTAACAACATTGGGTTTATTATTATTATTATTATTATGTCATTTTTCATCATATTTCGATTTCTGCTTTGGTCTCACTACCAACCAAGTCTGCGGGGAGACCTAAGGCAGGTAGTGGCGTGTTGTTATGGCTTCATTTCATGTTTTTCTATCTTCCCTATCATCCCCAGCATTACATAGATAAAGTTTTCCTTAGTGTGTGGGCTGTACTTAATAAGACAATTTTTTGTATATCTCTTAAGCTGGGGTTTCCAGGGATTCTTTCAATGTGTAGTTTTGTTCCATTTTTTATCATTCCAAGTGCACCTACTATCACTGGCACAACTCTTGTTTTCAATTTCCACATTTTTTCTATTTCAATTTCCAGGTCTTTATATTTTGACAGTTTTTCAAATTCCTTGATTGCTATGTTACAATCCGCTGGACAAGCCATATCAATTAATAGACAAGTTTTCTCCTTCTGGTTTTTAACAATAATGTCTGGCCTGTTTGCTTCAATTTTTCTGTCTGTGTAGATGGTGTAATCCCATAGAATGGTTACATCTTCTATTTCTGTAACCGGTGCTGGATGATGTTCATACCAGTGTTTATTTACAGCTTTTCCATAATGTTTGCACATTGCCCAATGTAAATATTGCCCAACTCTATCGTGGCGATTTTTATATTCGTTTGGGGCAAGCACAGAACAGCCTGAGATTAAGTGGTCTATTGTTTCTTGGTGTTTATCACAAAACCTGCATTTTGGATCCATATTATTATGCATAATATTTGCCTGAAAATTTCTCGTGAAAAGACTTTGGTCTTGTGTTGCAAGTATAAATCCTTCAGTTTCAGACTTTAATCCAGATGCACGTAACCATCGATGAGTATTAACTTTATCAACATTGGATTTATTGGCACGTACTGGATATTGGCCATGCAGAGGTTTGTCTTGCCAGCGCTGTTTCATCTTTTCAAGAGCTTTATCTTTGGCTTTCATTTTCATATTTTTTGCCGCAATAGTTGGTTCTTGGCTACTGTTTTGCTTTTCTACAGAATCTACTAACTGTAAATCTTGTTTGAATTTACTGCCTTCTTTTATTATTGAATATTTTTTCTTTCTTTCTTCATGTTGCCTTACTAATTGTAACATCCAATCCTTTGTTTCTATGTATGTTAGTAAGCCAATAGTTGTTGTCTTCTATGACAATTCCAGCTGAATAAGACCTCTTCCACCTTCTTTACGGGGTATGTATAGACGATCTACATCAGCCTTTGGATGATGCATCTTATGCTTAGAAAGAAGTTTTCTTGTTTTAGCATCCATTCGCCTGATGTCGTTTAGAGTCCAGTTTAAGATGTTAAAGCTATATTTGACAACTGGGATTGCAAGGCTATTAATGGCCATAACTCTATTCTGTGAATTTAATTCAGTTTTTAATATCATTCGTAGCCTTCTATAGTACTCTTTACGCACTATTTCTTTCATTTTTTATTATTATTATTATTATTATTATTATTATTATTATTATTGATAACACATAGTATTTTATTATTATTATTATTATTATCATCATTATAAATTAAAGTATTCATCATTATTATTTTTATTATTTTTATTTCTGTCACTTCTTTAAGTTACTATTATTAGTGACATTCCTTATTATTATTATTATTATTATTATTATTATTATTAATGGCTTATTGTTATTGTCATAATCAAGAGTTAAGATTTGACCTGTATGCCTGTTCCTTTAAACTTGGTCATGATACTTCACTGGACATTCTAATTGTTTCGACTTTTCTGTATAGTTCACAATACTCTAGCAATAACTGACGAAAGTGCCTCATAAAGTGTTCCATAATTTTTTAAGTTCAGCAATGGGTTCAAAATACATAGCTTGTTTTTCATGATATGTGGTCTGCGGGGGAACAAATCAAATGCACTCTTTGTCACGACTTTGTCCTCGAGAACTACGTCTGGCTTTGGACCGAGATTGGATAATTAGTTTGAAACAATATCTCAAACATGTTTTGTATTCATTTTTAAGAAATATTCTGATTCACTGGAAATAAACCAAATAGTGCTGGACTGTTGTGTCTGTTCTTCTGTATCGCAGCGAATGTTGGACGGTCTCTTCAAGGATAAAGGAGAGACTGAAGGAAGCAGAAATTAGATTCTACTGAAAAATGCTGAGGAATCCATGGACTGAGGAAGTGAGCAACGATGAGTAGTTGCAGGGGATGCAAACGAGAAGAAAACTCATATTTAAAGTCAAGAAGAAATAGGTAAGTTTCCTGAGAACGTAATGAAGAAGAAGGGCCTGTAGAATCTAATACTCAATTGACGGATAGAATGAAAGAGAGACAAAGGAAAGCAGCGTGATGCATATTTGAAAGGCTTGAAAGGCTTGAAATAATGGATGGCGGAGCGGGGTTTTAGAGCGATACCAAGAGATGAAATATTGAGAGCGACACGAGACAGAGCCAAGAGGAAGTCCATGATTGCTTACGTCCCGAAGAAACACGGGACAAGAAGAAGAAGAAGAAGAAGAAGAAGAAGAAGAAGAAGAAGAAGAAGAAGAAGAAGAAGAAGAAGAAATATTAGTATAAATATTGATATATGTTTCTACAGAAGTATACTGCGGATATCGTGCATGTCAGCAATGACGAGATGTTGGAAAGAATGGAAACGAAAGTGAAATTAATACTAAGCATCAGGAAGAAACAACGGAAGTTCCTGGGACATGCCATGAGGAAGGAGGGCTTGGAGAACCTGATACTAACAGGCCAATTAGAGGGAAAAATAGATAGTGGAAAGCAGCGGATACCATATTTGAAGGGTCTGAGCAGGTGGATGACAGAACGAAAGCTGCAAGGTGTTACAGGAGAAAGCGAGCTAAGAGCCACCAGGGATAGAGAGACGTGGAAGGCCATGATCACCTACGTCCTGAAGGGACAATGCACATAGAAGAAGAAGAAGATGAAGAGCATAGTGGCAGCCAAGAAATATGGGAATACAAATATATGAATCTAAATTTACTCAACAGAACATATTTTTAATCGTACCACTCCGAGCAAGGCGGTAACGCCACTGATGTGTAGGGGGATACGTAATAGTGAGAAAATTGGAAAAGAGAAAGCCGAAAACCACATCCTAAACAGGGAACAAGGGATGAGCCTCTTCACCTGTTCAATAGACGTGGATGGAGTGTGAACCGGGCGATAGTTAGATCTATCTACTTCAATTGAAAAAAAAAAACAAAGTGAGAAGATTGGAAAAGAGAAAGCCGGAAACCACATCCTAAACAAGGAACAAGGGATGAGCTTCTTAACCTGTTCAATAGACGTGGGTGGAGTGTGAATCGTGCGATAGATAGATCTATCTAAAAAAAAACAAAGTGAGAAGATTGGAAAGAGAAAGCCGGAAACCACATCCTAAACAGGGAACAAGGGATGAGCCTCTTAACCTGTTCAATAGACGTGGGTGGAGTGTGAACCGGGCGATAGATAGATCTATCTACTCCAATTAATCCAGAGAGATAAGAGAATACTAGCATATGCATCACAGCCAAATGGTGATAGGTTTTGATATATGCAGCACATAACTTACGTGTAGAGCCAACTTAGAAATTATATCAGGACTGATAACCCTGACTACCCAGATTATCTTCGACTGAGACTCTTTCAATGTAGTTATATGTGAATTCCAAGCCGTTTGGCTCATTATATAAAATTGACAAAAGATTATTCCAGATACCTCTGATGAACTTACATCACTGGTGCCCCCTAGGTACGAATTTGCACGATATACTAGATTGGCAACTAGGTCCCACCCTTTTATAGTGAAACCGATGAAATGTAACCGCATTTTCTACTCCAACAGCTTCGTACTTCCTGCCTGTGGAATTCCCTTCCGCATGCTTGCTTCCCGACGGCTATAACCCCCAGGAGTTTATATGTAAGGTCAATAGACACCTTCTAACACACTAACTCACACCCATTCTCTCCAACTTTCCCCCTCGTCTATCGCCCTATGTAACCCCCTGCGCTATAGTGACAGTGGAATGCCTTGCTTGGGGTGACATGATTAAAAGAAATACCTGGTCATGATACTCATATCATTGTCCACTCATGAACAAAAATGACCAGTGGTTCAGAGTCGAAGAGTTATGGCCAACTTGATAAAGCAGACCATTGTCACACGCATATTTTCTACCAAAGGCTTCCGGTCATATCTTTTTATGACCAGTTCTCGTATAATCACCGAAGTTAAGCAGGGTCAAACTTTATAATATAAGGCCACGGTAATAAATATATTTTCAACCAAATCCTTACAATCATATCTCTTTCAAACCAGTTTTCGTAGGATCACCAAAGTTAAGCAACACTGAAGAGGATAAGATCAGACGACCGTCATACACATGTTTTTAACTAAAAGCTTACGGTCATATGACTTTCAAACCAGTTTTCTTAGAATTAACAAAGTTAGACAAGGTCGAACTTGATAAGACCAGGCGACCATCGTACACATGTGATTAACAAAATCCTTAAGGTCATATCTCTGTGAAATAAGTTTCGTATAGTCACCGAAGTTAAGCAACGTCGAAATTGATCAGATCAGACAATTGTCATATGCATATTTTTCACCAAAGGCTGACGGTTATATCTGTTTAAAACCGGTTTTCGTAGGGTCACCAAAGTTAAGCAACGACAAAATTGTAAAAGTCTGACAACCGATATAGATATGTTATCAAGAAAATGCTTACAGTCATTTCTCTTTGAAACGAGTTCTCGTAGGATCGCTACAAATTTTTATAGTCATACCCTTTTAGTACCAGTTCTCATACGGTCAGCGAAGTTAATCAAAGTCGCAATTCATGAGGTCAGTCAACCATCATATCTCTTTGCAACCAGTTCTCGTAGTATCAAGAAAGCTAAGCAACGTCTAAATTGAAAATGTCTGACAAACGTTACACATATATATTTTTAACCAACTGCAAACAGTCATATATCTTAACAACAAGTTTCCGTAGGATCAACAAAATTAAGCAACGTCGAACTTGATAAGTTGATGCAACAGTCCTAAACATAATATTAATCATATGTTTATGGTCATGTCTCTTTGAAACCAGTTTTCGTATGGTCACAGAAATTAAGCAACGTCGATCTTGTTAAGATCAAACAAAAGGTCATGCACATATTTTCAACCAGATAGTTTAGGTCATATTACTTTCAATCCAGTTCTCATATTAAGCAACGTCAGAATTGAAAAGTAAGACTACCGTCATACACATATTTTAAACCAAATGCTTAAAATCATATCACTTTGAAACAATGCTTGGATGATCGCCAAATTTAAGTAACATCGAAATTTATAAGATTAGGCAAGTGTCATACACATATTTTCAACAAAACGCCTAAGCTCTTTGAAACTAATTTACGTATGATCACCGAATTTAAGAGACGTCTAAGTTGAAAATGTCAGATTATATTCATATCTATAAACTCAAACAAATGCTTACGTTCATATCTCTTTGAAACCATTTCTCATATGATCACTGATGTTAACCCTCTAGGGCCATTCGTATCATATTTGATACAGTATGAAAACAAGCCTTGAAAGAAATATTTTCCTGAAAATTTTTTTAAGAGAAATATTTTATAAATTTCAAATGAAAGCAGTACTGACTGCTCAGTCAATGAATACCAAATGTTTCCTTATAGGGAAATACCAAATGTTTCCTTATAGGGAAATACTGTATCAAATATGATACGAATGGCCCTAGAGGGTTAAGGATCTCGAATATACAGACGGATAAATGTAATTCACCCTAAAAAACAGGGTGCCTATTCAAACACGTGTATCCTCAAAAATATAACATTTAGATAGATAGATAGATAGATAGATAGATAGATAGATAGATAGATAGATTAACCCTCTAGGGCCATTCGTATCATATTTGATACAGTATGAAAACAATCCTTGAAAGAAATATTTTCCTGGAAAATTTTTTAAGAGAATTATTTTATAAATTTCAAATGAAAGCAGTACTGACTGCTCAGTCAATGAATACCAAATGTTTCCTTATAGGGAAATACCAAATGTTTCCTTATAGGGAAATACTGTATCAAATATGATACGAATGGCCCTAGAGGGTTAAGTAGTAATTAGTGGGGGATCTGTTTATTACTTCATAACAATATAGAACTGATCCCCCACTTTATGATACGAATGGCCCTAGAGGGTTAAGCAACATCGAACTTGATAAGGTGAGGCAATCTTCATACACATATTTTCAATAAATTGTTTACGCCCACGTCTCTGAAACTATTCCTCGTAGGATCACCGAAGTTAAGCAACATTGAACTGGATAAGGTCAGACAACCGTCATAAACATATTCCGAACGAAATGCTTACGGTTATATCTCTTTGAAACTTTTCTGGTAAATCCGGAAAGGTAAGCAACGTCGAAATTGAAAGTGCCAGGCAACCGTCATACAAATACTTTCAACCAACTGCTTACAGTAATATCACTTTAAAAACAGTTGTGTATGATGACAGGGGTTAAACAAAGACATATGGTTAAGATCAGACATTAGTCATACACATAATTTCAACCAAAGGTTTACAATCAAATCACTTTCAAACCAGTACTGGTGCGATCATCACCGTTAAGCAACCTCGAAATTGATAAGACGAGGCAAGCGTCATACACATATTTTCAACGAAATCCTCACGGTCATATATCTTTCAAGCAATGTCTCGTATGATCACCGAACTTAAGCAACGTTGAAATTGATAAGCTCAGACAAACGTCATGCACAAATTTTCACCTAAATGCTTAATCATATTTTTTATACCAGTTCTCGCAAGTTCACCGTAGTTAAACAACGTGGAACGTGATAAATACAGACAACGTCATACTCATAATTTAACCAAATGCCTACCGTCTTAACTCCTTGATAAACATCTGCTATGATCACCGAAGTAAATCAACGTAGAATTTCTTTTTTTCAGACCACTATCATTCATGTAATTTCAACGAAATGCCGACGATCTCATCACTTTCAAACCAGTACTGGTGTGATCACCAAAGTTAAGCAACCTCGAAATTGATAAGACGAGTCAAGCGTCATACACATATTTTCAACGAAATCCTCACGGTCATATATCTTTTAAGCAATGTCTCGTATGATCACCGAACTTAAGCAACGTCGGACTTTAAAAAAGTCAGACAAACGTCATGCACAAATATTTTCTTTGAAAACATTTATCGTAGGATCCCTAAAGTTAAGCAACGTAGAACTTAAACCGGTCAGACAACCGTCATACACATATTTTAAACTAAATGTTTACTTTTAACACTCTTTGAAACAACTCTGTATAAGATCACCCAAGTAAAGTAACTTGGAATTTGATACACTCAGGCAACTATCACAAACATATTTTCAACAAAAGACTTACGGACATATGTCTGTGAAACCAGATAACGAAGGATCACCGAAGTTCAGCAAACTCGAAATTTATAAGGTCAGACAACCTTCATAAACAAATTGTCAACATAAAGCTTACCGTCATATCTCTTTGAAAACAGTTCCCGTAGGATCTCTAAAATTAAGCAACGTCGGCTTGAAAAGGTCAGACAGACGTCGAACACATATTTTCAACCAAATATTTACGGTCATATCTCTTTGAATGTCACCGAAGTTAAGCAACCGTCATATTATTTTCAACTAAATTCTTTGCATATAGTTCTTATATGATCACCTAAGTTGAGTAACCTCGAAATTTATAAGGTCAGTCAACCTTCATAAACATATTTTTAACCCAAAGATTACGTTCATATCTCTTTGAAACCAGTTCTCGTAGGATTACCGAAGTTAAGCAACGTCGAACTCTATACCGTCATAAACTTATTCTCTGATTACGGCCATATCTCGTTAAAAGTATTTCTCGGAAGCTCACCGAAATAAAGCAACGTCAAACTCTCATACACATATCTCCAATTAAATACTTACGATCATATCTTCTTGAAACTACTTCTTGTAGTGTCACTAAAGTAAAGCAACATTGAACTTGATAAGATCAGACAACCGTCATACACAGACCTTCAAAAAAATGTTAACAGTCTCATCTTTTTAAAAACCAGTTCTCGTACGGTTAAGAACGTCGAAATTGAAAGTTAAGAAAAATGTTATACATATATTTTCAACCAAATGCTTATGGTCATATTTCTTTGAATCCAGTTTTCTTGGGATCATTGGAGTTAAGCAATATTGAAATTCATAAAATCAGTCAACCGTCAAACACCTATTTCCCACGAAATTCTTAAGGGCATATATTTTTGAAATCAGTTCTATGATCACAGATGTAAAGCAATGTCGAAGTTGTTAAGTTCAGACTACCCTCACGCGCATAATCTCAACCAAATGTTTACGTTCATAGATCTTTGAAACCAGTTCTGGAATATTCACCAAAGTTAAGCAATATCGAATTTCTTAAGGTCAGACAATCATCCTACATATATTTTCAACCTAATGCTTACTCTCTAATCACTTTGAAACCAGTTCTCGCATGAAAAGCGAAGTGTAGCAACCTCGAAACTTATAAGTTCGGACTACATATTCTCAAAAATATTGTCACGGTCATATGTTGTAGAAAACAGTTTTCGTGTGCTCAAAACACTTAAGATGATAAAGTGAAACAACCGCCATGAACATTTTTTAACCAATACTGATGGTAATACATATTTGAAACCAGTTATCGTATGATAACCTAAGTTAAAGATCGTCGAAACTGAAAGGTCATAATAAAGTTGAAAAGTGAAAATATCAGGCAACCATCAAGCACATATTTGTAACCAAATGCTTACGGTTATATTCCTTTGAAAGCAGTTCTCATATGATCATTAAAGTTAAGCAACTTGGAATTAGATAATGTGAAGCAACCGTCATACACATATTTCCAACCAAATGCTAACGATCATTTCTCATTGAATCCAGTTTTCGTAGAACCACCGAAGTTAAGCAACGTCAGCCTTGACAAATTGAAACAACCATCATGCATATATTTTCAACACATGCTTATAGCCATGTTTCTTTGAAACCAGTTCTCGTATGATCACCGAAGTTAATCAACATCGAATTTGATAAGTTGAGGGAACCGTCATACACATATTTTCAAATAAATGCTTAAGGTCAAATCTCTGTAAAATCTTATGATCAAGGAAGTTAAACAACGTCACATTTAAAGATTTTAGTCAACTATCATACACGAAATTTCTTACGGTCATATATTTTTGAAACCTGTTTCTGCATCGTCACTGAAGTTAATCAACATCGAATTTGATAAAGTCAGACAACCGCCATACACAGATTTTTAACCAAATACTTACGTTCATGTCTCTTTGAAAAGACTTCTCGCAAGATCGCCGATGTTAAAACAACGTCGAAATTAGAAAGATTAGACAACCGCGTTACATACATGTTGAACTAAATGCGTACGTCTTATCTCTTTGAAACAAGTTCTTGTATGATCGTCGAAGTGCAGCGACCTCGAACTTTATAAGGTCAGACAACCTTCATAGACATTTTGCCGCCAAATATTCACGGTCATCTCTCTTTCAAACCAATTCTCTTAGGATCACCGAAGTTCAACAACGTCGAATATGATAAGGCCAGTCAACTGTCATACACGTATTCTCAACCAAACGTTTATGATCATATATTTTTAAACCAGTTATTGTATGTTCACCGAAGTTAAGCTACGTTGAACTTGTTAATGCCAGACAACCGTCAGACACATATTCTAATCAACTGTTTACACTCATCTATCTAAACTTATTTGTAAATGAAACTTTGTCTGTGTGGATATGTCTGCGTGTGCTGAACCGATCTTCTTGAAAGTATACACAGTTGTACTATAAGCGTCTGCGATTGTTCTTAGCTAGGTTTTGTGTCGAGGTCCCCACCGATAAATATCGAAAATCGATAATCGAAAAAGTCGGGTTATAGAAGGGGTGGTCCGATTTTAATCAAATTTGATACACTCATAGACAAAGACATAAGAAACTATATTCAGAAGTTTCAAGGTTGCAGTTCTTACAATAGTGCAGAAAATCGATAATATATATATATATATATATATATATATATATATATATAGAGAGAGAGAGAGAGAGAGAGAGAGAAGGTAAGATTTTGTGTGTGTGTGTCTGTTTATCTGTCTGTATGTCCTTTATACAAATCCACAATTTTTATCCGATTCTCACCAAATGTCACACAAATAATCTTTAGGCAGAGTCTGAGCTGCAAGGCTATGGATTAGTTTTAAAGCTTTCGTTACACCCGAGCAACGCCGGGCTATACTGCTAGTATATCTTTAAAAACAGTTCTCGTAGCATCACGAAAGTTAAGCAACGTAAAACTTGACAAGGTCATACATACAACCGTTATACTCATATTTTCACGCAAATGCTTACGGTCATATCTGTTTGAACTTAATCTCGTATAATCACCGAAATTAAACTACAACAAACTTGATAAGGTCAAACAACTGCTTTATGCATATTTTTAACCAAATGCTTACGGTCGTATCTCTTTGAAAGCAATTCTCGTAGGATCACCGAAGTTAACCAACTTCGAACCTGCTCACTTCGTAGATGGGTAACCATTTTCGAATGCGAGGTGATGTTAACGTAAGTTATAATGTCTATGTATCGGAAAGCAGAAAAAAATGAATTCCAATTTCAGTTGGGTTCATTTTATTTACACGCACTAATAATATCGAAAAATATAAGAATCCACTACTTAACCCATATCTATGCGTTAACTAGAAGTTTTTGAATCAGTATATCATTATTATCTTACAAAACCTTTTCAATCTAAAATATTTTCTTGCTTTAAATAATGAACCAAAGGTTGGTAAGCCGTAAAAAATCAAACATTCCACAAAATTGTTTTACTGAACGAAATGTTTAATATCACACGATTACGAGTTTCGTAACTCATTAGAATTTTAGGGACACCACATGTACTGCAGCCATATCCCGAAAGAAACCTGACTGACTTGACAGATTGCTATTATTTTTGCCGACCATGGCTATAGAACCCACTCTTGCGATTTAATCCATAGTTAGAGAGGAAAGCGGCTGATTATTATCTTTCGCAAGGTTTTTTTCACGTAAGTGAATGTAACGAATTCGACAGGGATTCGAACTCGGATATCCGCTTTCTCGTTCCGAGTCGATATACACTGTACCGCAAAACATTTCCTTTAACCCATCTTAATTGACCAAGGCAAAATGTATACCTCTAAATAATTCCAATCAAATGAGATCAGTGTGTGGTATTAAAACATTAATTGTTATACACTTTGCAAGGCCAGAATTATCTTTTTAGGCTTGTATAGGCTAAAGACTAGGGATGCTCAAGTATAAAATATAACATATACATCAGTATATTTTCAGTTTTTAAAATCTGGTGACGAGCTTAATTTTTCCTTTTTTTGGTCAATGACCCGTTATCTATTCTACATTTGTACGTCCAACATCTCGATTCTGCTACCCTGTTCGTTGAATGGTTCTTTTAAAAGGCTTACGGCCATATCACGTTTAACTCGAGTAACTTCTCTTCACAAACCGCTGCTTCGAGGAACTGACTCCCAACAGCATACTTCCCTGTTTACTGCAATCTTAACGTAAGTCTAAGGTTAACTCAACATATCCGCATAAACTGTACATCTTAACCAGGAAACCCTCCCTCGAGTGACTATTAGGCATTGTACGTTACGATCATCAAAAGAAATCGCCGGTTCTTTTATTTTAAGCAACGTTGAGTCTGGTCAGTGCCTAGATGATTGACGGCTTGAAGTAAGATTTGATATGAGAGTAATGTAATAGATAACGACTTGGAATTAAAAATTGGGAGCCGAGTTCAAATTGCTTTTAAGTTCATTATGTTCAATTATGCCCAAATATCATTTTTTTTTTTTTTGTTGGTTGTTTTTGTTTTTATGGCATATCAACCTCAGAGGGTCATTTATTGCCATCTAATGTTTTTATTTATTTATTCCTGGTAATGCCTTTTTCTTTCAACAATTTATTGTTGATTTTATATGAGTTTTTTGTCTAATAATACTTTTTTCTTTTCTAGTATCAATATTCATCGGGATTTTGTTTTTAAGGGCAGGGTCCCCAAGTCCTACCCTGTTATTTAACCCATAACTGGAGGGAAGGGACGGATTAATACCTTTCCCAAGGGTACCAGTGCTTAAGTGAATGCAGGGTATTCAACTGGAATTCGAATTCGGCTCACTGATTCCTCTTTCCGAGCCAATATCCACTGCACCACAACGCACATCCGTCACTAAACGCTTACAGCACCTGGTATTCCCAAGCTGTCACCCATCTAAGTGATCGAGCAAAAACCGGTGTATTCAACGTGATACGGCCGTAAGCCTTTGGTCAATAACCTTATACTGATCATTTTGCCGATTCAGTACTGAGAATTCACTAACAAAATCCCGAAATCGACTCAAACTATCAGTCAGTCAGTTAAGTGCTATACGCGTGACACGCTTTGGGCGGTCATGTCTTTTTCGTGACATGACTGACTCGGCAAAAGATTATCCCGCAGTAGGTTGGTATTGGTTTTTGCAGTAGACCGGCTTTCAGACAAGGCTATAGAACCTAATCTGTCATATTATTTAACCTATTAAGTCTGGAGAGAAGAGACGGATTAATACCTTTTCCAACAGTATTTGTTCATAAGTGAATGCAATGAATTCAACTCGGCGCCTCGATCTCTCGTTCCGAGTCGATATCCACTGCACCAAAACGCACACCTTCAAGTTATAAAGATTCTAAATGAGTTGTATGGTAGCAAATTCAGAATGAATATGTGCATATTATAAGGATATGTAGGATAGACAACGGTTGACTGTAATGGTTAAGGAGCGTGTTTTAAAATGTTGCAGTTTTGGGTAGGATCTGTCTGAGTTGAAAAATATTGATATAGAGATTTATTCACAGTAGCCGTTTCACGGTTCATATCGAACAAAATGACGCCAGTGGTCACGAGTTAAGCAATCCGTTTTACTCCGTGTGAGAAAAGTCGAGTCTTTGCTACCACCTCCTCACTAGATTGATCACTTCAATACGATTGATTTGAGACAAAGCGTTGTCTAGCTAAGTAAATGTTTTAATATGAAGCCGAGATGACATAGAATGCAATAATATGAATGGCTTCATTATCGCTCCTGCTGTCATATCAGGGGGCCATATACTAATGTATCAATCAAGTACATTTAAAATATGATCTATAACACCTATCGATTGATTGATTTGGGCTTACTTTTACGGTTTATCAATCTTTTGCAGGTCATTTAAAACCAGAAAATATTTTAGGTGATTAGAATATTTAGAGAAAATATTTTAGAGAAAATGCATGGTCAATAGCAAATGGTGCAACCCAAAATGTCAAATACAGGTTGGGTATACTAGAATCAAGCAAGTACAAAAATTACATACCTAGGAAGTGTTCTAACAGGAGATGGAAAGTGCAACACAGATATCCGAAGGCGAATTGGCATGGCGAAGGACGCGTTCCAAAAGCTGAGTAAAGTACTAACAGACAGGAAAATTTCCCTAGAAACAAAGAAAAGAGTGCTATATGATGTCAGTTCTTCAATACGGCAGTGAATGCTGGACAATATCATCGAAGATGAAGAAAAAACTTGAAGCAGCGGAAATGAGGTTCTACAGAAGGATGCTGAGGATATTCATGGACCGAGCATATGAGCAATGATAAGGTGTTGGAAAAATGGCAATGAAAAGAAAATTAACAGTAAGCATCAGGAAGAGACAACTGAAGTTCCTAGGACATGCAATGAGGAAGGAGGGCTTGGAGAACGCGATGCAGACAGGCTAGATAGAAGGAAAAAGAGACAGAGGAAGGCAGCGGATAACATATTTGAAGGGCCTGATCAGGTGGATGACGGAACGGGGGTTGCGTGGTGTAACAGGAGAAAACATATTAAGAGCCACCAACGATAGGGAGACGTGAAAAAACATGATCGCTTACGTCCTGAATGGACAAGGGCACATAGAGGTAGAATAATGACTTACTGGTATAAGGTTTAATAATTAACGAATATTTGATGAGATAAGTGGTCCGTTCATACATTTTCAAATGATATTTAGGCATAATTGAATATAACGAACTTGAACTCGGCTCCCAATTTTTAATTCCAAGTCGTTATCTATTACATTACTCTCATATCAAATCTTACTTCAAGCCGTCAATCATCTAGGCACTGACCAGACTCAACGTTGCTTAACTTGACTGATCATAAAAGAACCGGTGATTTCTTATAATGATCGTAATGTACAATGCCTAATAGTCACTTGAGGGAGGGTTTCCTGGTTAAGATGTACAGTTTATGCGGATATGTTGAGTTAACCTTAGACTTACGTTAAGATTGCAGTAAACAGGGAAGTATTCTGTTGGGAGTCAGTTCCTCGAAGCAGCGGTTTGTGAAGAGAATTTACTCGAGTTAAACGTGATATGACCGGAAGCCTTTTACAAGAACCATTCAACGAACAGGGTAGCAGAATCGAGATGTTGCACGTACAAATGTAGAATAGATAACGGTTCATCCTAGATCGCCCTGTTCACACTCCCCCCACGTCTATTGAACAGGTGAAGAGGCTCATCCCTTGTTTCCTGTTTACGATGCGGTTTCTGGTTTTCTCTTTTCCAATCTTTTTGCTCTTACGTAGCCCCCTGCGCATCAGTGGCGTTATCCATGCAGACTAAATAGAGTTTTCAGTTCAAGCACACAAAGGGTATGAGGATACTACCAGAGACATCTGAAGAAGCCCGAATGACGTATCGGCCTAATCGTTAAAAAAAAAAATTGAAGACATAAAGATAGGATAAATACACTTTTGGGAGTCCACAATGTTGTGATTCTCGGGAAGATGCTGATTGGAATTGCCTTTTTAGCCACGGAATAGAAAGAGAATTGTGATGATTCGACGCTGTGTATATGGCATAATGATTCATAGCTGTAAAATCTTGAAATAATGCAGAATATTCACCATGGAAATGATTATTTCTTCTGCAGAAAAGTGCCTGTAGGTTTCAAAATATTTCAAGTAAACCTGTGTAAACTCTTTTAAGCTCTGTCAGGACTGGAAAGTGTGAATTTGACAACTATAGCCCAGATATGGCAACAATACTCTTGACCTGGATTTTGTCAAAATCAGAGAATGGCATGAGGAATCAAGTAATTTTTGAGCCGGTAAAAGAAACATAGGGTTTTTCTAGGTTCGTTAGTGGTTGAACGTATATTAGTGTTACATATGAGGTCTAGGAACACAACCTCAAGGGAGAGTACTGTGCCAACTTGCTGAGGCAGTTACTAAAGACTAACAATATTAAACCCCCAGGAAAACTGATGGAGAGTGTTTGGTTTCATTAGAACAATATTTTAGCAGATAGTTCCTTGTTTACAATGGCCGCTGTACGCAACTGTGTCTATGAATTGGTTGACCACTATCCTTATTTTGCATTTGTAATTATCATATGTTCTGTAACATGAAAAAAGTGTTATTCATATTTTTTCTAACGATATTTGTTCGTCAACGGAAATTAGAACTCGTTTCACTGATTTACAATTCCGAACCATTATTCATTACACCACTGGCACATTCGAACATACAGCACCCGGTATTCCCAAGTGGTCACCCATCTAGTTATTTAGCATGACTTACGTTAAGAAGCTTCGGTGATGGTAAGGAAAACGGTGTTTCAACGCGATGTGGCCATAAGCGTACCCCTATTTCTAACCAACCACATTTGTATAAATATTTCGTCATCTAAATAATTACAAAGCTTAAATACTTATATATATTTACCAATGAAGGAGAACAAGTAGTCAAATAAATTCGCCGTGAGTTTCATTGTTTAGACACCCACCTGCAATGACTTACCTTAATACGTATTTAATTCAAAAGAACCTTTCTTCTTGAAACAATCATTTCTATTACTTCTCTTACATGTGGTTGTTTTTAGTTTGAATGTTGAACATATAATGAATATTATTTGTATTGTTCGAACTGTTTTCCTCATCTTTAGGGTCATAGTCACGACATTTGCCCCGTTGTGCACTCCGACCATCTTCAGGCGACTAGAATTATAAACCGAGCCCTTTATTTTGATTCACTCAGTTAAGTGCCGTACATGATGCACACTTGGACGATCATGTCTCGAAAGAAACATGACTGACTAGGCAGAAGATTTTCCCACAGTAGGTTACTTTTTGCTGTAGACTGGTTACCAACCAAGGCTGTAGAAGCTAATCTATTTTACTATTTAACCCATAGTTGGAGTGGAAAAACGGATTATTACCTTTCTCAAGGGTATTTGCGCGTCAGTGAATGCAACGAATTTAACAGTAATTCGAACTCGGCTCTCTGATTTCTCGCTTTCTGAGCAGATATCCACTGCACCACAACACTGGAATAGATTGTTCTTGTTCTATGATTCATGGCACTTACGGATTTTTAAGTTATCTTTATTGAACTCAACGGTGTAAGAACTTTTGGCCCTTCTCATTGCCAGGTATTGAACTCAGAACTTTTTGTGTCAAGTCAGTGGATCCAACTAAAGCTTTTATCCAATGGACCATGTGTTCTTGAGGACATCTTTAAAAATGCCAATCGCTTGAAGAAGTTTACAGTATACAACGTCTGAAATGTCGTGAATTTGACAATAAAGTTGAAGTCAACAGTCTGAACAATGTAAATAATTGTTGTAGGATTTTCCCTTTGTATATGATAACTGACTCGACTGAGTGTACATATACTCCTGCCATAGAGAGAACAGTATTTACTGCCAAAGAGTTGAGGGTAGGGAGAGTATTCGTAGAGATCCGTTAGAGTTATCGGAGAGTACCGGAACTTGATACGTAAGTTACCGAGAGATATCGAAATTACCCAGAGACTACCGCATCAGAAGTCAGACAAGCTCTGAGCTCTACTTAGCTTGAATAATATACACGGATATACTATTTCCAGCGACTTTACTTCAAGACTTGTATATATAACTTCTTACTAATAGTATTCCTGGATTTACTGATCTGCGTTCAAGCTTGTATATTACGTTCAATATAATCTATTTTTTTTTTTTTATCTCCATATCTGTTTTTGCTGTTCATTATTTCGTGCGGTTCCTCACACGGAATCTACAACAATAATATAAATATCTCATCCAAGAAATACAAAGATAATTCAGGGAGTTAAGTGCCATACGTGATACACGCTTGGGCGATCATGTCTCGAAAGAGACATGACTGACTGGGCAGAGGATTATCCCGCAGTAGGTTGGCATTGCTTTCTGCAGTAGATTGGTTGCCAGCCAAGGCTATAGAACCCAATCCGTCCTGTTATTTGACTCATAACTGAAAGGAAGTGACGGATTAATACCTTTCCCAAGGGTATTTGCGCGTAAGTGGAGGAGAGGGGAGAGATGTATTATAGTATTAAGTAGTAATTAGTGGCGGATCAGTTTAATACTTCATAACAATATAAAATTGATCCCCCATTTTATGCCCAGTAGAAGCCTTAATCATGTTTTCAACTATTATATTTAGTCAGCCAGTTAAGTGCCATACGTGAAACACGCTACGGCGATCATGTCTCGAAAAGATATGACTGACTGGGCAGAAGATTATCCCGCAGTAGGTTTCCATTGCTTTCTGCGGTAGACTGGTTGCTAACCAAGGCTATAGAACCCAATCTGTCCTGTTATTTAGGCATAACTGGAAGGAATAGACGGATTAATAACTTTCCCAAGGGTCTTTGTGCGGTAAGTGAATGCAATGAATTCAGCTGGATTTCGAACTCGGCTCCCTGATTTCTCGTTCCGAGCCCATATCTAATACACCACAAGGTACATCCAAAAGATAATTGCCATATTTTAAAAATCATATATTTCTAGATTTGCAAATATTTGCTTGTCAGCTACTTTTTATTCTTTTTTTAATACTATGATTCATCAATATTTTTCAAAAGGTCAGTCAATAATATATTCTCCTTCATGGTTCACAGTACTGGTCAACGCTTCTCTTTGTCAATGCCTTGACGCTAGCAATCATTTGGTCTTGTCATGAACAATTCATTGGGGTACGTATTCACCTCCACGTCGTTATTGAATTTAACGGCTTGAAGACTGTTAGAAAGCGACCGACAAAGACAGTAATACAAAGAAGCTAACCCTGACGAATGCGTTGAGACCCGCAGAACTTCCCAGGCAAGATCTTGAGTAGCACTTTTTCAATGTCGGGCGTTGTCCTGCTGAAGAAGTAGTCCATCGTTACACATCTGAAAAATGTTTAGATGAAGAACAGAACTACATAATAAACTAGAAACATTACGATAAATATATACTTTAAGTGTTAATTCACATAACATTAGGGAAAATCGAACGAATTTATCTGACAACACAATATATTATTCTGGGAGAGTAAAATAAAGCGAACATGCGAATGACGTATCGGCCTAAACTTTGTGAGTATAACAACCAAGATGATCATCCTGATGTGAGTATCAAATGTACAATAAACTAAGCTAAGTAAATAAATCTGAGTACCTATCGCAGTGACTTTAATAGTCAGTCAGTCAGTCAGAACAAAGCGATCTTTTATTGAAACTTCGCTTTTCAGTTTTGGTTAAAATATCTACGTTCAAATTCAAATTAAAAGCATATGGAAAATGTGACACGGAGATTCAAAGACGCATTGGCATGGCCAAAGACGCATTTCAAAAGAAATATTCAAAAGAATACCCTAGCCAGGGTATTCAAAGACAGGAAAATGTCATTAGAAACAAAGAAAAAAGTACTGGATTGCTCCGTGATATTTGTCTTTTTGTATGGAAGTGAATGCTGGACGATCTCATCAAAGATGAAGGAGAGGCTTGAGGCAGCAGAAATGTATTTTACCAGAACGATGCTGAGGATACCATGGACAGAGCCCGTATATAACGATGAGGTGTTGGAAATGATGCGAACAAGAAGAAAACTGATAATAAATATCAGGAAGAGACAAATGAAGTTCATGGGACACGTAATGAGAAAGAACGGCCTGGAGAACTTGATACTCACAGGTCGAATAAATAGCAGAAGAGACAGGGGAAAGCAGCCATAGACGTACTTGTTAATGTCTGAGCAAATGGTTGACGGAGCAGGGTTTGGAAGAGGTACTAAGAGAAAAATTACTGAGAGCGACAAGAGACAGAGGCAAGTAAAATCCATGATCGCCTACGTCCTGAAGTGACACAGCACATAAAGAAGAAGAAATATTGTTTTGTTGTTTTTTTTTTTGTTTTTTTGTGTTCTTGGGAAGTGATTTTTTATTAGGATTTACAGATACAAACCGGACAAATGGTTTCTCACTTACGCTGTTTTAATGAAAAAACGCACGAGCGAGACAAATTTAATAAAACTGATGATGACTAATACAAAATATGCTCTAATTATAGAAATCTGAATGAGAACGCTATATCCATGCAGACTAAATAGAGTTTTCAGTTCAAGCACACAAAGGGTATGAGGATACTACCAGAGACATCTGAAGAAGCCCGAATGACGTATCGGCCTAAACTTTGTGAGTATAACAACCAAGATGATCATCCTGATGTGAGTATCAAATGTACAATAAACTAAGCTAAGTAAATAAATCTGAGTACCTATCGCAGTGAGTTTAATAGTCAGTCAGTTTTGTACCATAAATGATACACACTTTGGCGATCATGTCTCGAAAGAAACATGACTGACTGGGCAGAATATTTTCCTGTACTTAGTTTTTATTACTTTCTGAAGGAGACTGGTTGCCAGCCAGGGCTATAGAACAATCTGTCCAGCTATTTAACCTATCTGGAAGAAGAGGAGACGGATTAATATCTTTTCCAAGGGTATTTGTGCGTTCGTAAATGCAAGATGAAAATTCGAACTCGGCTCTCTGATTTCTCGTTCCGGGCCGATATCCACTGCACCACAACGCACATCTGATTCAGTAAAGAAGAAAAAAAAACAAAAAACAAAATGACGTAAAATAAGTTCGTATTAACTGATACATATTTCCTTAGTGAAATAAAATAATCTCTCTGTGGCTTGTGGAAAAGTTTCGGTTTGAAATTCAGAAAGTTACTGAGTACAAGAGACACTCGAATAAGCGCTGAAGATAGAACGTCCGAAAGGTATTATTTATAACTCTCCGAATATCAAATAAATTCAAAATGTTGTAGTGCCCCCACCCACTACAACAGAAAATGAAGAAACTCTTTCTTCTGTGTGCAATGATTCTTATAGGTATTAGCAGTTATAGTTCTCCACAACTTCCTGGCGACTGTATCTTTTAATAATTTTTTTTTGTTATCTTTGCTAAGCCTTGTCCCCCTCTCCATTTACTCAAGCTCGCTAAGCATGTTTTGCGTTGTTTTCGTCTGTCGCTCTTGCTTTCAATTTGTCCTATGAGTATCAAATTTTCCACGTCTCCTTTCTTCATTCTGTACTATAGCGACATCTACTGTTTCTCCTCTTGATATTAAGTATAAGTGTCCTATTTGTTTTCATTATTTCTAAAACTTTGCCGTTGTTTACATGTGATTTTCAGCATCCTTCTGTACCAAAAAAGAGCAACAGGACATTGTCTTGAAATTCGGTTAAACCAGCCCTAGTTCATTTGATCCTAAAATATACAGCTTTATCAGATGAGCCACGGACAGCTTTCTTGCAACTGTTCTATTAGTACTGAGAACATAAGTTTCAATACGGCTAACAAAACCAACTGCTACTGCCACTCTAGTGGCTATTGCAGCGTGTTGTTGCTTCTGAATATTATTACTGCTGTTGTCTCTATTGTAACTACTTGTTCAGTCGCTCGCCTGCAAGAACTGAGACTTCGTTTTACAGAGCCGCAGACAAAAGCCGGCATGCTGCTGTAAAAGTCACTTCATCTTGCATTGCCTTCGCACGCTGTGCTGTTAGGAGCAGTGGACAACATTACCCGAAATTAAAAGTAAGAAATATTAAGGAATGAAACTGCGGGAGACATTTATGAAACGTCTATTTCACATAATATTTGTATTAGAACTGTGTAGAATACATTATTGTAACTGAAGGAAAAGAGGAGAGAAGAAAAATAGAAGAAGAAAAAGAAAAAATTAAGGGATAAAAGAATGAAGGAAAATAATTAAAGAAAGAAAAAGTACGAAAGAAAAACTGTAATACATATATTTGTATATATTTAAATGTAAATTGATTTATATTAGTTGTCTGAAAATATTCAAAGAAACGATAGCGAATTTGAAAAAAAAAAGCGAAAATACGAGTAAAAGAAACAAAAACTGTCATAAATAAAAGAAATAACTGAAAAGAGAAGGAGAGAAAAATAAACAATTAAAAAAAATTGAAATTTGGGGGAAAAAAAGAAATCGAAATAAATTAAATTGCAGGATTTTCCAGCAGAGAAATATCTTTGAACTGACATCCCATAGGAATAATTCTTTTGTTCGATACAAACATTTTTCACTCAATCAGTCCATTGGGCTAACGGTTTTCTTCTTATCAAGAGAAACATTCAATTGGGAAATCGGTCCTCAATCGTAGCTTTTTTCCCGCCTTTCACAACATTCCTTCAGATCGACAGACCTTTCTCACCATTGAAAGTGCATTTGTGAGAGTTCTTCGCTCTCACCTAATATCTTTCTCTCCCTCTCTTGATATATCTCCCTATTCTCTCTCTCTCTTTCTCTCTCTTGCTCTCTCTCTCTCTCTCTCTCTCTGTCCCTTTCTTATTCTTTCTTTTCGGATTAGTGGTATTACTTCTCAGTCCACCTCACACTGTTTTCAAATATCGATATTGCGAGTTCTACGTTAAGCTAAAAGAAAAGAAAAACACGCAACCTGAATTACTCGACTTCCTCTTTCGTTCTTGATTTCAATTTGTTAATTAATTAAACGTACATTTTTCCGCCAATTCTTATTAATACACACAGACGCATATTTATAAATATCTTTACTAGTTTGATTCTTTTCATCCTTTCCACGTTCTGAAGCCGATAATTTCGGTTGTATTCTAACATTTAGAATTTAGGTTTGAAATATAAACAACTTTAATATAAAAAACAGTCTCATAAAAAGTTGAAAAAACTCTAAAATAAAATCTAAAAATAGTTTAAAGAGCAAATTCATTTATCAAATCAATTCTTTCATCTCTCTTTCTTTTCATCTATCTATCAAACCCGAACCAATCATTGTGGATCCCTCATACAAATCCCTACAACAGAGGAACAGGTCGGTAGGGGACCATGACCTGGAAACTATGGCAGCAAAAATCGACGACGGAATAGAAATTCTGTCCTGCAACTATGATCGAAACAGCGTCAACCTAGCCCTGACAGTCGCAAAAGACGAGGACATCCCTGCCAGCGGAGTTACCCCTCCGGAACGCCACTCAGTATCGACGAAAACGACTTCTACAATGAGCACACCGGTGCCATCGGCGTCCCCAACACCCACGCCGCCGTCGGCGAACACGATACCGGAACGTGGTAGCCGCAAAGGGCGGCGGAGCGAGGGGTCGGTAAAGGTCCGAGGGGACCACTATCGGGGTGACCACTACCGGGTTGCCAACCAGGAGGAGTACGATGAAGAGACGGAGGCTGAAAATGGTCGTATGACACGTGTGGACGGGTCAGTAGCGGTCAAGACACCGGAAGACTTTAAGGAAGATGATAACGAAAATAACCCCTATAGGAAGAAAGTGGCCAGAGTAGTTGTGGTCATTTCAGTTATCATGTTGGTTATGAGTATTTTGCTGGTGTGTGTATCACTCAATATGTCCAAGAACATAGATGACCTAGGTAAGTAAACTTTGACTTATAACTTATATTAACTTGCAGATTCAAACAGTTTCTGTTTCCCATCTTTCTGTATACGGTTTAAATATTTCTGCTTATCTCAACTTTAACATTACTTTTTTTTATATAGAAAATCTTTTCAGAACGTGCATGGCCATGGCTCACCACAAGTCCCTATGATTTAGTCCCATCGGTTCATAACGCTTAAAGTTCGCTTTAAGACCGTTCGCAGTGTTCAATCACCATAATTACATAACAGGTGTTTACTCGTGCAACCAGACTGGCAGCTGGGTCCCACCCATTCACAGTCAGGTTAGCCAAATGCAGACGACAATTCTACTCCTGCAGCTTCCTCTCTCGCACTTTCCGCCTGTGCAACTCACACCCGTATTCTTGCTTTCCTGGCGGCTACAACCTCCAGAAATTTAAATGCAAAGTCAATACTCATCTACTAACCACTGGACTCTAGCTCTCTCCCTACCCCTGTATAACCTTCCCTTTCTCTCCACCTATGTATCTGTCATCGCACCTGCTTTCTCAGCTTTCTATTGTTCCTTTCTAACTAGTTTGTACTCCTCACTCTTTTCTAATTAATCTTTTTACATTTATGTAACCCCCTGCACATCAGTGGCGTTTCCGCCTTGCTCGGGGTGAAATGATTAAAAAATATATTTATTTGACTATAAGGGTGTTTCATTCAGTAGCTTCTCCGCAAGAACCGCTACTTTGTGGAAAAGGGGAACTCTTATGTATCCTCCGTATCTTCTTAATCTTTACTTATTTCCTCCTCTCGCGTTATCTTGCCTACTTTATTTATTACCTTCTACCTTGAGTGGATTTCAGGCCTCCCCGTATTGACTAAACATTAATAAAAATGTACTTTATACTTCTAAATATATTTTCGCATTTATCTTTGTCCTCTCTTTGCCATCTGTTCACGTAAACACGTCTAATCTTGCTTCTCTGCCATTATTATGCCCTGTGAGTGTTAAATTCTCAGGCTCGATTTTCTCATTTCGTGTCTCGGATATTTCAACTATTTTTGCTTTGCTTAACACTTCTCTAAAATGTTTTGCTCTTAGAATTTATCAGCATTAGTTTGTGTTTTCGGCATCTTTAATAAAACTACTTGGCATTCCCTCCTATATATGAAATTAGATATTATATGGAATAAAGATTATTTTTCTTATTGTTTACAATTATATTTTCTTAAACTGTTAGCACTACCAACGCTTCTTTGATTCTCAAGTTAACCCCACGTTGGATTTTGATGGTTATCACTGGGTGACAAGCAATAGTGTGTCTTCTCAACTTTTAACTGCATTCTTTGGGATTCCTGCCCATCCTAGGAATGCGGTTGTTAGGATGGTCGATCCTTTTTGAAAACAGTAGTTCTTCTAATATTCTTGGAGTGGCTCCTAAGGAATCAACGATTACGAGTGTATTCTGTGTCACGTTCAATAAACCACTTGCAATCTTTTTAATACTTTAGTCACTTGAAATATTATTTCAGGTTTTCTATCGGTTGTTTTTTTATATTATATGCATAACTCTTAAACAATATAAATAATGTTTTATTTTTATTCTCTATATCAAAGGTATTTATAATGGTACTGTTATTGTATTGGCTATACATGTCCCGATTCTATTGTGACTGCTTATTTGTTTCGAAAACTCTCTGCCTGGCGGTTGAGAATTTTGAAGAAAGTCTGCAAAAAATGGTAAGATATATACGAGAAATAATGAGGATTAAGAAAAAAATGTTTTGGTCATTTTTACTATCGAAAAATACAACCATTTAATCAATTCATTTTTTTTCTTTTTTATCTTAGTGCATTACGGCCAGATTAATAAGAGACAAAACTTTTTGTACATTTTGAATTTATCATCTGCCCATTAATTCTGGGCAATTCACTAAATTTTTCTGTCGAGTAGAAATCGATTTTCGGTTTGCCATCGATTTATTTCGAACGTGATTGGAGTGGAAGCGGTACAAAGTATATGAATACCTCCACCCGAAATTTAATCCTTTGTTTCCATCTCATCCATTGTCTCCTTTCCACTTAACCTTGTCCTGTCATCATCATCATGATCAACATTACACTCACTATGTTTATCATCATCATGACCAATCGTCATCATCATCATCGTCATCAGCAGAATTATTATTATCATCAGCATCATCACTATAATCATCATCATCTCAATCATCATTATCAACAACATCATCTCGTCATCATCATAGTCACCAACATCATAATTACACTATTATTGCCATCGTCATTATCCCGTCCATCATCATAATCGTCATCATCCCTAAAGTCATAATCCTTATACCATCATTACCCACACAACCACCACCCTCATCATCATCATCATCATCTACTATTATCATCTCTTTAATATCTGTTTGTACCATTCTCGAAAACAGTTCATACTTATATTTCAGAATTAATGTTAATCCCAATTGGCAGCGTTCCAAATGTCTTTCTTTAATTTCGAATTGCCCAGGACACTGCAACTATCCGACGGATGACACCGATCGAAACAATGATTATTGATATTTAATCCATGGCTACAGGGCCCCATCAATAAATCCGTAAGCCGACACAGTTATGATCTTAATTTTAATCTGAAATATTCACGCTATAAAGTACAAACGATGCCATTAGTGGGGGATTGTTAGAGTATTAGCAATAAAAATGAATAAGATTATGTCAAAAATAAATAATTCTTTTGTAAAATAAATGCTTTCTCTGTTATCAAGTAGCGAATGTAGAATATCTTAAATTGCCTACAGAAGACCTCAGTTGGATAAAATTCATCTAGATATTGAATGGATACATGCCTATTTTAATATAAATGATCTTTAGCACTTCGAAAATTAACAGTTTTGCGTTTCCATAACCCCCTCGAAATGTTCTACGTTCCGATTTCATACATTTGCGACTGATTCTTGGACAACCAACTTTTCGATCGATACAAATTTACGCTCCCGTACGTATGAACACAAGTACATTTTACATCTATAGATATTACCTGTAAATATTTAGACATTCATGTTATATTGTTGTATATATATATATATATATATATATATGTGTGTGTGTGTGTGTGTGTGTGTGTCCTTGTGTCTGTGTGTGTGCGTACGTGTATATATGAAAGTACACACACACACACAAATATATATATATATATATATATATATATATATAACTTATTTATCGACAATCGAGAAATCTTGTCAAAGATATATACGTATATTTTCCAAACAACATTTCTCCATTATTTAGGCCAATAACTGTAAAGAAATATAGTGTTTAATAATACAAAAAATAGAGGATCTACTCAAAATGTGAGAATCCATTAAAAATAATGTTTAAGCAAATAACTAAAAAATATGCAAGAATTAACCAATTCTAAAAAAATTAGCATATTAAAAAATTCTTATATATACATATATATATATATGTGTGTGTGTGTGTGTGTGTGTGTGTGTGTGAACGGAGTAAAAATAATAAAAGAGTGAAATCTAAGAGGAATTCACGTCATTCTGTGGGGAACCAACGATTCTGTTCAATCTTGGTTCATATTCTTCGAAATTCGGTAACGTTTCCATAAAAATCGATTTTTAACTCAAATGTGGGAAAAATGCATTTTTTTTTCAGGAGAAAATGTTAGGCCCAATCGAATTATTTCCAGTAAGGAGCGATATGCTTTGAAATACAAAATTCCTGCTTATTTTTCAAACATAATAAATAACGTCGGTAAAAAGAAAAACTGATTTCGTAATTTTCTGAAAGTATCACAGATTCAACCGATATTTCAAATGATAGACAGAAGATGACAGATTCTTCCAAGCATGTCCTCGAATTGAGAAAGTAGTTTAGAAGAAATTATTTTTTAAGTATTCAGGCTTAAACCCATTTATATAAATCTGGCAGATCATGAAAAATATTTCAAATCCTATCAGCAATAATGCATTCATTTGTAGATCTAGAATATATACAAGATAAAACCGTGAACACACATACCTGTGCAATAACACACACACCGGTGCGCAAACGTTTATGTGAATTTAAAACTTTTAGTAGCTTTTAAATACGCAGTATTTCTCATCGTATATATATATATATATATAGTAATATATATATATATATATATATATATCCACACATATGCACACACACACACACACACACACATATATATATATATATATATATATATATATATATATATATTTGGTAAATAGCGATTCTCGTTCGATCTCCCAATTTAAACAGTGACAAAACTGGTAAGTATTTAGGGAACCGATTCGAAACTATAAGTGACTTCCTATATTCTGAAATGCTTTTCGGTTTTAAATATTCACCAATGAGTTGATACACAATTAGCAATTTATTTGTTAATATTAAAATGCTGTTTTTATCTAAATTTTATAACGTTTGTAAAAATTACCAAGCCATGGCACATTGATTATGTTATGTCTAGCAAAAGATTATTACTATATTGTGAGTTCGGTCTCTAATAGAAGTTCAACAATTTTGGTCTTGCGACTAAGTTTAGTACATACAATTTTAGTACATACAATTTTATTAACATTCCTTATTTTTCTGTCGTATGTGTTTTGAGACACTGTTATGTATAACTATTGTATATTACAAAGTTTACTTTTTAGCGGTATTCAGAGCAGGTGGTACATGGGTCTTGTGCAACCACCGAAACTATGATACGGAACGCTCACACTACATCATCTCAAATTTTATAAGGTAGTATTAATATAGAATACATATTTTATTGTAACCTTGTTATGTTCAATAATAAATCATACGCACTATAAGTAAACTAGAAAAATTAAGCATAAATAAAAAGCATATAAATACGAATTAGAGACCAGTCATGACAGATCATTCCATAATAGAGACCAGTCATTACAGATCGTTCCATAATAGAGATATGTCATAATAGATCATTCCATAATAGAGACATGTCATAATATATCATTCCATAAGAGAGACCAGGCATAATAGATCATTCCATAAGGGAGACCAGTCATAATAGATCATTCCATATTAGAGACAGGTCATGATAGATAATTCCATTATAAAGACATGTCATAATAGATCATTCCATAATAGAGACATGTCATAATAGACCATTCCCTAATATAGACATGTCATAATAAATCATTCCCTAATATAGACATGTCATAATAGATCATTCCATAATAGAGACATGTCATAATATATCATTCCATAAGCGAGACCAGGCATAATAGATCATTCCATAAGGGAGACCAGTCATAATAGATCATTCCATATTAGAGACAGGTCATGATAGATAATTCCATTATAAAGACATGTCATAATAGATCATTCCATAATAGAGACATGTCATAATAGATCATTCCATAATATAGACATGTCATAATAGACCATTCCCTAATATAGACATGTCATAATAGATCATTCCATAGTAGAGACATATCATAATAGATCAGTACATTTTAAAAAGTCGACAATGTTTTCCGGCAATTTTTAACGTAACGTTGAGATTTTGATTGCTGGAATGTTGCATAATTTTAACACATTCAACATTATGGTTTTAAAAATAGTAAATTTTACACAATGTTTTTTCAAATCTTAGCATGAGTAAAACAAAAAATGACTCCCACCCCCAATATGGCGTCAAAAAACTTTTTGCGCTTTAAAAATCGTCAGTTCTGCTTACTTTAATTTGTAATGTATAGAAATGTAGGTTTAAAAAGGCAATTTTTGATAAGATGGTGAGAATCACAGACCTGGTTCTCAATCATGCTCCTAACACTTGCAACTTGTTCTTCTTTCTGCTCGCTCTCCTCTTACGTAATCTTTTGCTCTCAACTCATGTAGTCCCTGAGAACCAGTGGCAATACTGCCTTGCTTGGAGTTTTTTTTTTTTTTAATCATATCACCCCAAGCAAGGCGAAAACGCCACTGATGCGCAGGGGGCTACGTAAGAGTGAAAAGACTGGAAAAGAGAAAACCGGAAACCACATCCTAAACAGGAAACAAGGGATGAGCCTCTTCACCTGTTCAATAGACGTGGGTGGAGTGTGAACCAGGCGATAGATTAGTCTATCTACTCCAATTGAAGAAAAAATAAATAAATAAAAGAGTGAAAGATTGGAAAAGAGAAAGCCGGGAACCACATCCTAAACAGGAAACAAGGGATGAGCCTCTTCACCTGTTCAATAGACGTGGGTGTTTCGTGAACCGGGCGACAGATTAGTCTATCTACTCCAATTGAAGAAAAAATAAATAAGTAAAAGAGTGAAAAGATTGGAAAAGAGAAAGCCGGGAACCACATCCTAAACAGGAAACAAGGGATGAGCCTCTTCAGCTGTTCAATAGACGTGGGTGGAGTGTGAACCGGGCGATAGATTAGTCTATCTACTCCAATTGAAGAAAAAACAATAAATAAAAGAGTGAAAAGATTGGAAAAGAGAAAGCCGGGAACCACATCCTAAACAGGAAACAAGGGATGAGCCTCTTCACCTGTTCAATATACGTGGGTGGAGTGTGAACCGGGCGATAGATTAGTCTATCTACTCCAATTGAAGAAAAAACAATAAATAAAAGAGTGAAAAGATTGGAAAAGAGAAAGCCGGGAACCACATCCTAAACAGGAAACAAGGGATGAGCCTCTTCACCTGTTCAATAGACGTGGGTGGAGTGTGAACCAGACGATAGATTAGTCTATCTATTCCAGAAACGATTATAAAAATAAATAAATAAATATTAAAAAGTGTGTAATTTATAAAACTTATAAAGTTTATTAAATTTATTTCCCTGCCTGCATGAGCAAATTAACAATCACTGGCACAAACGGGAACTAGTTAAGTCGAGTTAAAATTCCGATAGTATGCTTTTCATTAATTCCAGCACATCCTTCAATAAAAAATTATAGGAATCCATTTTTTCCTTCAAAGGTTAAGGATTAATTAGCAGGATAATCTAGACTATGTAGCCTTGGTTAGCAACCAGTATACTAGATGACTAACTCAAAATCACAAACAAAGCAAAGAGAAGGTATTTCAAGCATTTTTACTAAGAGGTTAGAGCAATTCACGTTTCATGAACACATATAACCTGAAAAAATATTTATTAAAAATCTCACCGGTTAATTTATTAAACAAATAAAATAAAATATTTTACTCGAATATATTGGATATAGAGAGTTTCTGTAAATCCTTGAGGAATAAAAACAGATTTGCTTATTTCTATCCAATGTTAAACTACTTAGCCATTCTCTTCATAAATGATCCTCACTTTCAATTGAAAATCAAAATAAATGACGAGATATTTAAACCACACAGCTGGTATTTTTAACCGAAATGTCTTTTAAAAAAGTTTAAAAATGTGGTCTGCATGTAATACACGGAAATTAGAACGGTTGTCAGTAGTCAAGAATGAACACAAATTTTCATGACAGACTAAGCATATCAGATTATACAAATTATGTAGCTATGAATCTTTATTTTACACACTTGACATCATGCAACGCAATGATGCCACTAAGAAGCTATGAGTTTCTGAGTGAAAAAAAAATAAGAAAAAAAGCATTATTACGGAGAGAACAATTAAGGAGAAGAATTATGCAAACAGAAAATAATGGCTGAGAATTTATTTCAAATTTTGAAGAAAAAGCATGGGGCTGAAAGACAAATCCGAGAGAAAGAACTTGAGGTTACATTTAGAAATTTCATATTTAAAATTTAAAATGATATTTTAAATTCAAAGCTAATATTTTATATGTATATGCATGTTTGCGTATTCTGCACACATATACTAATAACGTATATCGTAAAAATGCGACTTCGTGCTCTTTATATATATATATATATATATATATATATATATATATATATATATATATATATACGAGATAATAACTATACACGTGTCGAAAAAAACTTCAAAACTTCCACGGATCTACGAAGAATGGAAAAAATAGTTTTTAAAAAAGAAAAAGATAAGTACATGAACATCAGTCAAAAGCGTTCTGACCGAGTCAGCATGTAGCCCAAGGAAAAGAACCCGACATATATTGGCTTAAAAACCCGTAGCGGAAAGGTAATACTCACCACAAAGTACTGATACTTAAGTGCACAATATATATATATATATATATATATATATATATATGTGTGTGTGTGTGTGTGTGTGTGTGTGTGTGTGTGTGTGTTCTTTGAATTGTGGCTCTAAAAGAGGGAAATCGTCGATCCACCTTCAGATTATAGCCATCTTCATCACATTCGCTTACACACAAGTACCTTTAGAAAATATATGATTATATAAAATATTTGAATCTCTACTCTTCTCAGCTATGAGTTAAAAGCGTGAAACAGATATGCTGACTCTATAAATTCACATCTCCGAGTTCAATTCCTAGACAACAAGTATGAGAGAAGGATCAAAAAGCTTACCTTCAAACGCAATCTTCATGATCTTCATATTCACTCTCTCTCACACACACACACACACACACACACACACACACACACACATATATATATATATATATATATATATATATATATATATATATAGATGGATATTTGTGTGAATGGAGCTGCATGAGAGAAAAGTTTAAACTGAGAAGACGGATAGGAGTCAAGGAGCTCAGAGATGACAAATGACGTTGCATATAAACTATTGGAGAGTTTAGCTATCAGGGAAACAAGAACACGGTACGTAGCTTTACAGGCAGGAAGTGCTAGAAAAGCAGCTGGTAGTGTAGAAATCATGGTTTTAATTGATTGTTTTCACAGTAAATGCGTGGGACCTTGTTGCTAGTCTAATAGCTCGTGTAAATTCGCGCAGAGTGGGGCACCAAGGAGCTAAGATCGTCAGAGCAGAATCCGTGCAAGTATTTGTAAAAGAGACAGAGAGAATCCACATCTCGTCGGTGGTGAGAGAGAGACTGGAGTCAGGCCGTCAGGTTAGAAACGACTGCATTGTAGATTCTTCTTTGGCTTTTTGTCGAGAACCTCAAGTATACCAGCAAGGGCGCCCGACTAGTTAACGACAGAAAATAATGGAAAAAAAGAAAGAAAGAAAGAAAGAAAGAAAAAAGGAAAGGAGAAAGCAGTTTACCACTTAGACATATAATTGTTCTTTCAAAAAAAATAAATGAAGAATTTTTATTGCGCGCATAGTCAAAGAACAATGGTTAGCACACTAGTAAAGCTAATGATTAATGTTAGAGTTTCAGAAAACACCACCACAGATATGCCGTTTGCAAAACTTTATCAATCCTTGTATATATAAATCATCATTTTTTTAAATGCTCATAAATGATTTCCTTTCTTTCAAAAAATATTGCAATATTTCTTGTTGTGAGTATTCTGTTCAAGCATTTTTAGTATTTTCGCTCGTTTTTCTGACTTTTTTTTCGCCTCTAAGCCTTGAACAAAGATTAAAACTTTAAAAATAGTTGGAGTCAGTACAATTAATCTCATTTTTTCAAACTCCGTGTAAAAATTCCAGCATATTTGACAAAACTTTCATCTTTTTTCGTCAGATACATTTCCAACGACTGTTGAATAAACTTTTGTCGTTTACCATTTTTGTTAGAATATTTACTGTTTCTTCAAAACAAATTTGAACTTTTTTTTCCGTAGTTCAAATGACAGTATTTTTTATGTTCTACCGATGCTGAATTTCTCAACAAAAGTCTCGTTTTTCTTTCGTCGAGTCTCTGTCAACTTGTAAATATCTTTAGAAAATAAGCAAGAAAGGTAATTCGATCATCGGTATTTTAATGTAAATTCAGATATGGTATTTGCGACCACGTCGGGAGGAAAAGAAGTTAGAGAACTTTCGGTTTTCTTTCGAATTATTTCCATTACATTTTATTACTTCTTTTGGAGTTTCCACGACTGCTGCTGATGCTGCTGCTGATGTTGCTGTTGTTGTTGAATTTTTATAGTAGATGCCAATATTTGCTACATCTATGAGAAATATATTTTTGTTGATTTGACACAAATTTAAATTTAAAAATATAAACCAATCTGGTTTTAATTCTCATCGTCACTGGTATCTTGTGCACCAAAGCAATATGTAATTATTTTTCCTGCTTGTCATACTCGTTAAGACTTTCGATACTCTCATCAGTTCTGTTCTAACTCATATGAGTTTCGATTCCCCGTCACCACTCTTAAAACTCGTTCTCTAGTGGTTATAATATTAAGTATTGCTTAGGCTACTCACAGTGACGTCTATTAGAATTACTTTGATACTATGTTCACTTGTCTTTTTAGACTCACTTGCGTTTTTTATATCCACGTCTAGACTATCCAGTTTGTGTCATTGGGGTGTTTTATTTATGTCAGCGTATTTGTCGAAACAGAATTCCATTCTAATGTAATCTCTAAAACATTTTATTGTGTTCGGGAAACCCTCCGGCACACTGTTATTTATAGCATAAATAAGTCATCCATAATGGATGGTTTACTTTATTTTAAGATATCTTATCGCCATATTTCGAACTGTTAAGTTCGTTAGTTAATGCTATTAGGGAGCTACAAAATAGTAAGGGGAATAATGTTTATTTCACCAGACTTATAGACTCTATTTATGTGATTGAGGTAAGGTGTTGTTGTCCATATTGATATATTTTGTTTGAAGAAATTGATGACGGCAGGTGATGCCCTCTAAATATCTAAAAACTTTAAGATCCAAAATGGTGTACATTATGGAATGCCATACGTTAATCTATCCAGGCAGTACTGGGATTTTCTGTGTATTGGATTTTTCCAAAATCATCCTGTTAATAAGAAATTGGTCTTCACATCTGTAAGGGCTACGTTTCCCAAATGCTATCATGCCTTTTCTTCTAAGAAAGAATATATCTTTTTTGTCAGAATAGTTGTCAACAGTTTGTAAGTGATGGAAAGATACAATTCTCTGTAGTTTTTGGGACATATGTATCACAATTTTTGCGTAAAAGAAAAGTAATCCCTTTGATTACCCATGCATTGAATATTTCTTCCAGTTTTTGGCTAGCTTTTTTGTCTGATATATTTAGGTAGTAGAGTCAACGTTAGGGATGTTATCTGTTCTTGAAGATTCCAATGTGGGCTTTTTGAGTGCACATTCAGCATCCTCTTCTGTGATTCCAGCCCATGTTTTTTCTGGTTTATTTTTCATCCATTCTACCTCTTGCATAGTCCAATTTGCTTCTTTTTTATGTTCTTTAAAGCAAGCCAATATTTTTTTCCTAGAACTGCATAACATCTTCCATTGTACTAGAAGGGCCGCTTCAATTTTTTTTTTTTACATTTTTCTCTGTATAACATCTTGCGATCGGTATCAAAATCATGTTCTGTTTGTAGAATCTTGATCTTGTTATAGTGTCTGATACTCTGAGCTTTCAGTTATATTATTTGCTTTATTTTCTCTTTAGCCAATAGGACTTTATTGTAATTCCTAATTTTATATTTTCTTTCGGCTCTTTTGCCTTTTTTCTAGTCTTTAAATTTGTTTCTATTTCAAGTTCATCGAGTGCTGGTAATTTACTTCTATGTCGTTCTATTTCTATATCTATTCTCTTCATGTCTTTGAGACAGCCTTTTTTTTACTTTGATGTTTATTTTTAGGTTACGCTTATTGCTGATTCATATATTCCTTCGTTGTAACTTATATGTGGGTCAACTTCATCTAGAATTAATTTTACGCTGCATTGTAGAATTTAATAGTTTTGAAGTAATGCTTTGTTGGTTGTAATTTCGTTCCTTTATTTCAATTTTTTGTGTCTGAATTATATTCCTCGTTATTTATTCCATAGCATCTTGTATACTATCCTTGTTTTCCGTAACAAAATATGGTTCGATGTGTGTTGGACACATTTTATTACAGGATTATGAGCGACAAAGATCACGCTTTTCCAAATTTTCTAAACTTTCAGCATTATCTCTCACTGTGATTGGTGTGTATCTCAGTTTCTTCATTATTATCTGTGGTTTCTGTGAATTTAGTATTTTTAGGACCATTTCTGGTCCCTTTTATGTTCTGATGATTCACCTATTCTGGTTGCAGTTCTTTGTGTAATTTCAGCAACTTTCAATCAGATATTTATTATTTTATGCCTTTGGGTAGTTTCTTTTCGTTAATCTACTTTCTAATTGCGTATTGAAACCTTTCTCGCTAAATGTCATATCATTAGCGAGTGATGGTTTTCTAGGGTTTCTGCAACGCTTCATAGAATTCAGTAATAACGAGTTTGTTTTCCATACCAGACCATTTTACTATAACTTTCTTTAAGTGAATGGTTGTGGATCTAATTAGCGAATACGAAAAAACCTTCGGTGGGATTAGCTTTATTGTAGGGACCTGAAGATGAATCATTTTTGTAGGTGTTTGTTTTCGTGGCAAATTTTTCGACATCAGGTAGGTTTCCTTCCTGTTTATCACAGAACCTGCATTTTGGATCCACATTATTATGTATAATTTGCTTGAAAGTTCCAATTATTATTATTATTATTATTATTATTATTATTATTATTATTATTATTATCTACTTAGATTTCTGTCGTATACACATTTTCTTCAGGATCCGAACTTAAACCTAAGGTCAGAAATAGCTTCATGAAGTTTTCCACTGATCAACTTTTATCAACAAATTTAAACCACCTAAGATCACAGACATTTTACGTAGATAAATCTCTTTGTAATATCTGATCTGTGTTTGTGAGTAAAATATTTTGTATTTCATTAAGTCATGGGCTACCAGAAATCTTTTCATTGGGTCTATCGGGACATTTTTCAGTCAATCCAAGTGCTCCAAGTGCAATCGAAATTATTGATATTTTAATGTGCCACATTCTTTGATTTCCATTTTAAGATTCTTATATTTTAATATATGTTTTAATATCTCCAAAGATACATTATATTCTGCAGGGACTACCATGTCAATAAGAAGGCACATTCTGTTTTGTGGCCTTTGGTCACGATGTCTGAGCAATCACCTTTGATTATTCTGACTGTGTGTATTGTAACGTCCCATAAAATTGTTGCATGTACCATATCTGCAATCGGGGTTTGCAGATATGCATACCAGCTAATATTACTATTATTATTATCATTATTATTATTATTTGAACTTTGTAGAATTGAGTAAAGCAATACTTTTTAGTACTTCAACATTCTTATAAGTATTCGAGCTGTTTAGAGTAATGCGGGTGCCTAGTTGAATTGAATTAGCTGATTATACGGGTATGCGGCCATCATCCGGCTCTTCAGTTGATCTTTGGTGTTACATGAAGTTTTCTTAGTCGCTCGCTCAACTGCTCCTCGCGGATAATAATTAAAGGGGTTGAAAAAATGATGATCTAGGTGTAAGGGGTAATCTGGTCGCAGAAATTGTCTGACAGCTATGACTGGCTTCTCCTAATTGTGAGGCATGGTGCAGAGTTCTGTTGCTACCATCTTCACCCAGGGCTGCACTACTTCATATGTTATATTTTCTTTCTATTGATCAAACGCTCTAGAGTAGATAAACAGTTCAGCAAAGGGAATTTTTTTAAAAATATCTTTTGTAAAGAAGGATGTGCGTTGTGGTGCAGTGGATATCAGCTCGGAACAAAAAATCGGGGAGCTGAGTTCGAATTCCAGTTGAATTCGTTGCATTCACTTACGCGCAAATAGCCTTCGGAAAGGTATTAATTCGCCTCTTCTCTCCAGCTATGGGATAAATAACAGCACAGATTGGGTTCTATATCCTTGGCTGCCAATCAGCCTATCGCAGATTGTAATGGCAACGAACTGCGAGATAATCATCTACTTAGTCAGTCATGTATTTCTCGAGACATGATCGCCCAAGCGTGTATCACGTATGGCAATTAACTGACTGACTGACTATTGTAAAAAGGTCATGAAGAGATTTTACTAATGTCCTTTTCCTTACTTATTTGATCGTAACTAGGCGTTTCGATCTGCTTTTTGCTGCTCATCAACCTTTATCAGGTTAGTTAAAGCCATAAAATATTTTTAGATTGTATCAATATTTTGGAGATAAACAGGATTTATTGATACGAAGCACACTAATTAACCCATACATATGAAGGAGTAGATATGGGATTATACTTTCCCAAGAGTAATCGTCCTTAATGAAATAGTAAAAATTTAATTGAAATTAGAACTCGGCTCTCAGATTCGTACATGGGTTCGAATTATTAATATGGTGCAATAGATAAGTTGTCGCCATTTGATACATTTAATTTCGCTTATGCGCTTTAATATTTTTTTTTTTCGATTGCAAATTATAGTAGGGTCTATTTGGTAGCGTCTGTGAGAAAAAGAGTTCTACGACGCAATTCACTTTGCCTGAAATTCGGAAACAGCATTCTCTACTGCTTGATATCTGCGCCGGAATTTCCAATGTGAATATTTCAGAATGCTTAAGTGTCAATCTGTAGACAGCACCGAGGATTTGGAAAGAGTTGAATGAGTAGAATGGACATTACGTAGATATTTGGAGTGATCACTACTGATGGCGGTGTTATGACTCCATTCATCTTCCCATAAAGTCTAAAACTCAATATAGTCCTGTCCTGTATCAAGGGGTCGGTTGCTGGAAAGCCCTATGTCTGGCAAAAGTACTCTGAACGATGACACACAAGTAGGAGAATCTAGACAAGTAGGAGAATTAGACAATTTCTACGACCACATCTGGCCCCATAACGACTCAGAGTGCAATCACATTGGTTATTATGTATGGGCCGCATTTGAGCTAGAGATAAAAAAAAAACTTCTTGTAACCGAAAAGGTGAACTGAAGGTAAGCATTATGACAACATTCACCAAATTAAAAAGGAGCTCATTCAGAAGAGATGAAGGAGATTCCAAAATTGTTCGCGTTTTAAGCCAATGGCGGTTTTATTAAATAAATTTATTGTTAAGAATTTGAAAGTATTTTTATGGAATTTTTGTAAATATAAATGTTAAAAAAGGCTGTCAGTATTATTTTCATTTTTCCATCATTTAGACAACAACTTACCTATCACACTCTGTACAGATTCAATCCTAGCTTTAAAACCAAAATAGTTTCTTTAAAATTTTCAATTCAATATATTTATTATTATTATTTATTCAATCATATCCTTTAACATATATATATATATATTACAAAAAGGTTAAGTAACATGTAGATTATAAAACTACTGTTCAAGCATTTTCTTTTATAAAGGGTGCTTGAATTTATTGTAACATATCATCTGAGGAAGAACAGTTTTGTTCTGAAACATGAAACTTTTTGTGTAGTGATACGTTTTATAAACCATTGTAATAACAAAAATGCACCACAACGGATGTGCGTTGTGGTGCATTGGATATCGGCTCGGAACGAGAAATCGGGGAACCGAGTTTGAATTCCAGCTGAATTCATTGCATTCACTTACGCGCAAAGTGGGAAAGGTATTAATCCGTCTCTTCCTTCCAGTTATTGGTTAAATAACAGGACAGATTGGGTTCTATAGCCTTGGCTGGCAACCAGTCTACCACAGAAAACAATGGCAACCTACTGCGGGATAATCTTCTGTCCAGCCAGTCATGTTTCTTTCGAGACATGATCGCCCAAGCGTGTTTCACGTATGACACTGAACTGACTGAATAACAAAATTACAAGATATATATATTAGCAGTCATATCTATGGCGATCTTCTAAGTGCAGCTTAGATGTGGCACAATTCTAAAGGTATGGTGTATCCAGCGAGGACCGAACTTACTATGCATTCGTAATAGAATTAACAAGACAAACTTGATAAGTGATCGCAATGCTATATCTATGAGAATGTATTCTTTCTAAGCTTATATATGTTTGTCTGTACGGATTACAAAATATCAAAGATGAATACCCTACACAGCTTCTGTAACTGATTCAAAGTGTTGTTCATGTCATGTTCTCGGAGTGTAAGGTACAGTAATACTGACATATTTTCCATTATTATTATTATTATTATTATTATTATTATTATTATTATCTGGTTTCGCCGATCTGAATTGCCACAAAAATAGTGAATTTTCCCTTAACCGATCGCCCAGAAGTGATCAAGTCCCAAGTAGGCAACTACGCAGATGCCACCACAACTTACTCCCGCATCAGTATGAAATCCGACGACGCGGACAAACATAACCTCGCTGCTGATCTTGAGGGATCTACACTCAGTGATTGGAATGGGGAAAGAAGCCGCTTGTAAATTTCAATGCGTCTAGAACGAAACTGCTATCTTTCAATCATCACAGGCAACCTCGCATAAATATGGACCTCGCATAAACATGGAGCAAGCGAGTCTCCCTGAGAGAGAGCAATATACTGCGCCTCCTCGGCCTTACCCTATCTTTCAATCTCAAGTGGAACCATTACATCTAATCAATAGCTAAATGAACTGCTAAGAAGTTTGGATCACTATATTAGACCGGAAGTTTTTTTCCGCCTGAATCCATCTTGCACATATACAAATCAACCATCTGTCTGTGCATAAACATGGAGCAAGCGAGTCTCCCTGAGAGCTATATACTTCTCCTCCTCGGTCTTACCCTATCTTCCAATCTCAAGTGGAACCATTACATAGAATCAATAGCTAAATCCACTGCTGGAAAGTTTGGGTCACTGTGTTAGACCAGAAGTTTTTTTTTTCCGCCTGAATCCATTTTGCATATATACAAATCAACCATCCGTCCGTGCATAGAATACTGATGTCTTATATGGTCAGGTGCCCCCGCTGTTCAAGTCAGTGTTCTCGACAGGCTCCAAAGGAGAATCAGTAATGTGATAGATACCGACTTGGCTGCTCGACTGTAGCCACCTTCTCACCGACGAGATGTGGCTTTCTTTTGTTCTATAAATATTTTCATAGCTTCTGCTCTAACGAACTTAAGTCCCTTGTGCCCCTGCCACAGGAGTTTCTCGTGCAACCAGACTGGCAACTGGGTGCCACCCATTCACAGTTAGATCAACCAAATGCAGCCGACAATTCTTCTCCATCAGCTTCTTTTCTCGCACTTCCCGCCTGTAGAACTCCCTTCCATATTCTTGATTTTCTGACGACCACAACCTCCAGGAATTTAAATGCAATGTCAATACCCATCTCTTATCCACTTGACTCCAGTTCTTTCTACATCACCCTGTATATCTTTTCCTTCCTCTCTATCTTCACAACTGTCATCACACCTGTATTCCCATCCTTCTCTTGCCCTTTCTCTGATATCGCCTGTAACTGGTTCGTCTTTCTCTTTACTCTCCTGCTATCTAATCTTTAACTCTTATATAGCCCTCTGCGCATCAGTATCGTTACTGCCTTGCTTGGGGTAAAACGATTAAAATAACTTCACTTTCCTGGCAGTCTTGTCTTCTCAGCAAAAACCAGCGAAAGATCTGCAATGTAATCGATCCTGGTTTGGTAGTTCGACTTCAGTCACTTCTCACTGACGGGATGTGGTTTTCCTCCTTCTTTTCTACAAATATATCCACGGTGTCTGCTCTGACAATCTTATCTCCCTGGTGCCCTGACCACACGAATGTACTAGCGCTGCTAGATTGTCAATTATGTCCCACCTTTTTACAATCAAATCAGTCAACTGTAACTGACACTTCTACTCTACCAGTTTTTTTCTCTCGCCGATAGAAATCCCTTCCGTATACTTGCTTCTCTGATATCTACAATCTCCAAAAGTTTAAGTTCAACATCAATTGACATCTATGTCCTTGATTCCTATTTTTTCTTATCCGTTTTTTTTTACACCTCCTGTAGTTTGTACTCTTTTTTCGCTCTCCTCTCACTAACATCTCTACGTACGAGTTACATTAGTGTTTGTAAATTAACGGTTCTGACCTAATCTCTCGATTTCAGTCATTTTCCTATCACCATAACGTGGCTTTCCTCTGTCTTTTCTATAAATATTTTTCATGGTAATTATTCTAATGAGCTATTCTTCTTGGTACACCGATCGCGTGAAATTAAGCGTAACACTACATTGCTAAATAGATTTCATTATTTTACTGTTAAAATAACAAGACGTAACAGTAATTTCTATTCTCATAGCTTCATATCTCGAACCAATGTGTATCACCAGAAGAAGGCGGAAGCATACAATGGCGGAAACGTCGTGAATATGACAGTAAAGATAAAGAAAACACTCTAAACAATGTAAATAGTTACAATACCTCATCTCAGAAATATATATTCAGAAATATAAATAGATGTTGGTGTCCCATCCATGTCATTGGCATTAGGGAGTTGATTTCAGTTTCTAAGTGTGACTCATTTCCTGATTTTAGATTTCCTTACGTAGCCATCTTCATTACGATTTACTTGCTGTTCATTTGTTTTGGCTTCTGAAGTTTCTATGTTAAATAGCTTCCCATTTTCGTTAACATTTAGCCTTTCTATTTGTCTGATATCTGTTCATTATTCTGTTCGTTGTCGTGTCATTTTTGGCTCCTAAAAGAAAATGATTATGGCTCTGTAATCTTTAAGTTATCAGATCGACACAATCCATGAAGATGATTAACTCTTTTTGCTTCTTCTAATAACAAACAACCTGTCACCATGTCGGTCGAGTGTAACGCCTTATGAATCGGAGGGAGATTTCCGTCTTTGTTTTTCAGGTTTTCCTGTCTTGCCTTTATCGAGAACAGCCTTGAGAAAACAGATTAAGTTAAATTCTCAAAATGGTAACTGATAATTATTCCATGCTTATGTTCTTTTTTTAGACTTTCAGGTTGGTATAGGGATTGCTAACGAATTATCAAAGTAGAAGCTTTTTGTGATTTTCTAAGCTTAGCTCTGATTTGGCACAAGAACGAATATTTAGGAGCACCCAGCGATGATCGAACTCACGATTCAGTCGTAATCGATCTAGCAAGACAATTTTGCCAACCATTACACCATGATGAAGAGCACGAAGCGATTTTCAATGGTTGGATTAGATGTGACACTAAATATCCTTAAGTAGCAGTTTATGAAAATTTATTTTACGAATTTAGGTCTAGCGCTATTTTTTGTTACCGTGATGGATGGTTTAAGCGATAGGGAAGATAGGATATGCTTATTTTATTATCACACACACCAAGTTCCTAACATCTCACCAGACTGAATGATGGGTGAGCAGTTTGGTTAGGAACAGAATATTGAAACATACCTTATTCCAATGTGGTGTTTTGACAGGGTCACACTAGATGTGGAAGTCAGGTGCACAATAGGGTTGATCTTGGATTAGATCTAATGATCGAATGACTTCACACATACATTCGATATTTAACGCATGACAACAAGAATGTTGCCCAGACCAATATATATATATATATATATATATATATATATATATATATAGTTATACTGAACTGTTCGAGAGATTATTTAACCGTATAACGTGAGGTTTACATAACTGCCAAAAATATCTCCAAGCCTGTTCCCTCACTACAGACTAGCTGAGTTTACCTGATGAAATATCGGTGTGAATAAAATGTTTTGTATTGAAGATTCAAGACTTGTTTAATCATCTAATCGGAACATTTTCTTACAGAGGCATAAATTTCATTACATTGATAAATGTTCGTCATAGTAATAAAGGTTTATTGTATTTGTTAGGTTAACCGGGAATTTTTATCATCTTTCCCTAAATTTTAAGGTCACCTTGTGCTGAACAGAAACCAAAAGATATTTAATATAGGAGCAATACTAATCACTGTTTTCAGGCCATGGTTAGTGGTTGAGGGTAAAGCAGATATTTATGGAATGAATCGAAGGTCAAGTTAGCGGTACCTCAAGGGAGGTGCGCACTTTCTGGCCTTTGATTGTAATATCAGTATTTTAAGTGTCATTTTATGGCTGGTGCACTTAACGTGGGAAAAGCAGTAATGTTATTACAGGCAGTGAATAATTTGAAGTCTGAAAGAAATGAGAGCAATAACATTAAAAAGCAGAAATGAGAACAAAAATGAGAACAAAATGTAAAAGCCCAAAGGTCGAGAAAATAATTTTCAGAAAACATTTCATGTGTGCACTGACTTTGGGGAATCATCACCATTATATTTATATATATATTTTTTTTTCTCCCACCTATTTTTTTAATATTTATTTTGTTGGTGTTTCAATTTTATTCTCCGCCTCAACGTGATCCTATTTTCCCGTTATTGTTTTTTTATTTCTTCTAATTTTCGTCTGTTCGTCCCGAATCCACCAGTTAATGTAATTATTTTGGGTTTTTTATTTTCGTTTTTTTTTTTTTGCTGTTTTCTTTTTAATTATTATTTTTTTATTTTTTTATTTTTTTCCGAGTTTTAATTTCAAGAATAGTTTCTGCCTATTCATCTTCTGGCAAATGTTCGTTTTAGGTGCCGACGCCTTTCCCCCCTTCAAATTTATCCAAAATAGCATTATTTCTGTGCAAATGTATATGCTGAACTCAAATCAACAATTAGTTATTGAAGAAACTTACCTTTTTTGCTTTGAAGGTCCGTAAAAAAAAAAAAACTATATCTCGCACTTTTTCTCTCCCGTAACTCTCACGAAGTCATGTAATTAACTGCAGAATGACGTTCTACGTAGGCAGAATTTTCTCTCGAATTTTGGTCGTTTTTCTTCCTTTACTGAAACTTCCGGCGAGGTACTTCCTATTATGAAAGTAACAATCGTAGAAATACAATAGCGCATTACTTTTTTACCTTAAGTACATCGCCGGAAGTAACAGTAAATGAAGAAAAATCGAGCATAAATCTACCAAAATTCGTTGCATTACGCAGTACGTCATTCTGCAGTTAATTACATGACTTCGTGAGAGTTACGTAGAGAACGATTGCAAGATATAGTTCGTTTTTTTATGGATATTTAGATAAAAAAAGGTAAATTTCTTAAATAACTAACAAAAGTTGATTTGAGTTCAGCGTATACATTTGCACAGAGATAATGCTATTTTGGATAAATTTGAAGGGGGGGGGGAAAATCGTCGGGACTCACAACGAAAATTTACCCATCTTCCTTCCTCGATCCGAGTTGAGACGTCACCGGACTTTTTTTCTTCTTTTTTAAACTATGGTTGTTTGCTTGAGCCTTTCTTTTATAATTATTTATCTTTATAATATTTTTCTTGTTTGATTTTTTTAATATCGTACTTTTCTTTCGATTTCTTTATCTTTGCCTACCTCACTTTCTTTCCTTTCTTTATTCCTTTCACTGTCTTTTTCTGCTTACATTTTGTACCTCATATATCTTCTTTCTTTCTTTTCTTCAGGCACCTCAGAATCATTCTTTCTTTATTTTTTCACATACCTTACATTCTTTCTTTCTGTTTATATCTCATACTCTTTCCTTATTTCCTTACAATCATTCATTATTTCTTTCTTTCTGTACGACATACCTTCCTTCTATCCGTCCTTATTTGATCTACTTCCTCACTTCTTTCTTTCTTTCTTTCTTTCTTTCTTTCTTTCTTTCTCTCATCTTCTCATTTTCTGTTTTTTCGAAAAGTCTCACTTTCATTCTTTCTTCTTTTCTTTTTTATTCTTCTTTATTTACTTCACCTTTTTCTCTCATTTACTCTGTAGTGGATAAGAAATTAATTAAAATCAACCTTCTTCTTTTTCACTTTTACAAAAATTCACAATGACATGTGAAATCCTGGTTTTCCCAAATAGAAAAAAAGATTGACCATCTACTTAAAGACAAAGTAGAAACCAGATTTCGCAAGTAGGTGTTAAAATGATTTTTGACCAATAGGTGCGACTTGTAAGACTTGGAATGAGTTGGCGATCCAGTGAGAAATTCAAAAAGACTATAAATGACCTCGGCGTCAGTCAAGAGTCAGAGAGATGGGAGTAACGAAAGAGAGACACACATCGAGTGACCCAGACATTGTCCTCTTTCTTTTTCTCCTTATCTATTTCAACAATTACTACTAGAACATTTTGTACGAACTCTACCCTTAACCTCTTAAGAATGTTTTTAATTGAACATTAACTTCTACAACTTATGCTATTCTTCCTTATATTTAATGTATATTTTATTATTCTACTCTTCTACACTAATCCACACATTCTAACTGATAACCAACCTGATGATAATGAAAACCTTCTGATGATAAATTCTGCATAAAATTTGTAAGCTGTAGGGAATTCGGTTAAGTCTGTCACAAGGCAAAATCAAAGAAACATTAATCAGCTCCCTACGCCACACCTCTACATTCTTCACATTTCATTCTTCTTTTCTTCCTTCCTTTGTTTTTCTTTATTTTCTTATATTCTTTCTTTTTTTCTTTTTTTTTTTCTACGCAGGCCTAACTTTCCTTTCTTTTCTTAATTGTTATATAATCAGTCAGTTAAGTTCCCTACGTTGATACAAGCTTGGGTGATCAGGACTCCTTTGATGAATGACTCACTAGGCAGTACATTTCCCGCAGTAGGTTGCCATTTCTTTCTGCGGTAGACTGGTTGCCAACCAAGACTATAGAACCCAACCTATCCTGCTATTTAAATTCTTTTATCCAGATCAATCAGTTAATTGACATACGTGACCCACTGTTCGGTGATCAAATCTCTTTTTATCCATGACTGACTAGGCAGAAGATTTTCCTGTAATAGGTTGCCATTTCTTTCTGCAGTAGAATGATTGCAAACCAAGGCTATAGAATACATCTGTCCTACTATTTAACCCATAGCTGAAGCAAGAATGGACGGATTCATACTTTTCTATATTTGCGCGTAAGTTGATGTAAAGACTTCCACTGAAATTCGAACTCGGCTCTCAGATTTCTTATTCCGAGCCCATATTTATTGCAACAACACGGCACATCAGTTAGTCAGTCAAGTGCCATACGTGATACACGCTTGGGCGATCATGTCTCTTTCGAGACATGACTGGGTAGAAGATTATCCCGCAGTAGGTTGTCATTGCTTTCTGCGGTAGACTGGTTGCCAGCCAAGGCTATAGAACCAAATCGGTCCTGTTATTTACTCCCATAACTGGAGGGAAGTGGCGGATTAATACCTTTCCCTATGGTATTTGAGCGTAAGTGAATCCAAGCAATTCAAGTGGAATTCGAACTCGGCACCCGATTTGTCGTTCTGAGTCGATATTCACTGCACACACATAGCCAAAATGATTCATGTCTTTCTTTCATTTGACACCTCGAGCTGGTGTAATTGTTAGTAAGCTTGTCTCTCTAGAATCCATAAAATCGAGTAGTGAGTTTGCTGCTCACTGGGTGCCCCGTACTTTTGGTCTTGTGTCACATCAAAGCTGCCCTTTGAAAATTACCATTTCTTTCTTCTTATGCTTTTTTATTTTTCATTGACTTTTTCCCTCTATTTCTTCTTTATTTCACTGGTGTAAATGAGTTTTCTTTTCCTCTGTTTTTCTTCATCTTTATACAAAATATGCAAATACCTGTATTAATAAAAACAATTAATAGGACTAAATGTTTCATACTCCTAGATAAGATATGAATATAACCACAATTAACGAATATTTTGATATTTCCCGTAGTTTTCAGAAGGATGATTAACATTTAAATAATTCTTCAAACGAAATAACATTATTTTCGGATATGAATTTGATAAGGGTAGACAAAGAGCAACAAAAATATTCACTGGTTTTATTGTTGCTAATATTGCATATTCTTTTTAATTTTGTAACTACGAGGAAAAATTGTTTATTTTTTAGCAACTCTTGCAACGCTAAACCTTATCATAAAACTAACATTCACTATAAATTTAAATTATAATAGTTTTTAATGGTCTGGTATACTTTCCTTTGAACTCTAATACAGTAGTAGTATCAACAGCAGCCTCATAATTCAACGCTATTTTTTACCTTCCTTTATTAATTTTTGCGATATCATCTTTTACCGAAAAATTTGAGTATACTTTTAAATATTTACTATATACAGTTAGTTGGTGGACAATTTGGCCATGTAAATGTCAGCGACGGCGCAAAAAAGGTTGGTACTCCCTAATCTATAGATTAAAAATTATATTCCTAATATTATTTAGTTAAAAAAAAGATGGTTTTGGAAATTGGAAAGCAAGCGACCGGAAAATAACTACTAGTCGAAGCTGACTTCCTTGAAACGAAATGTAAAAAAAACGCCTTAATATTTACCATATTCGTACAAGTTTCAAATTTCGGAGGATTTTGGAAAGATGCATTGTTAATAAATTGTTTAAACGTGTTCATCTAAAACTACTCAAATTTCAGGGTATCTGGACGAGGTGCACTTGTATTTTAGGGCTATGTGCACATGCTTGGTATCTGCTCGTGTAGTAAGATTCCACAAGGAAAGGAGCATATTTTGCATTTCAGATTCTAACTTGTTTTGTTTTTGTTAAGAAACGATTAAAACATCAATTGTTTCTTTTTCATTTTTCATTTTTCTCTTTGTATTTTTTAATAATTTTTCTTCTTTCTTTTTTGTTTAATTTCTATCAATTTTATTTTTCTTTCTTTTTGTTTTTTTTTCATTCTATCTTTTTGATATACATTTATTATTTTTTTTTTTTTTTTGTCTTTCAATTTTTCTTTCTTGTTAATTTTCTTGAAATTTGTCTTGTTTTAAGTTCTACGTCTTTTGTATTTTCTATTTTTCTTCCTTTTTATCTTTCTTTTCTATTTTTTCCTCGTCCGCATTTTTTCGTTTTTCTTCATTTTCTGCTTTATTTCCTTCATTTTTCCTTTATTTTTCTTTCATTTTCCTTACTTCTTTTTCGCTTTACTTTTCAATTTTCTTTTCTTCTATTATTTTTTCTGCCTTCTCATTTTTGCTCTTTTTTTTTCTATTTTCCCTACTCTTTTTCTTGTCGCTTTAAATATCTTTTTCCTGTTTTCCTATAATTCCGTCATTCATAATTATTTCTTGTTAAATGTTTTTCTAATTTTTCTCTTTTACACTTTACTTTACCTTTAATCGTTCATTTCTGGATTTGTATTCAAATTTAAATTTAAACTGTTTTTCATTTTCAATCAGTTCTTGAATAAGTTTTACGATTTTGTGCTTGTCTCTTTCCTTCTCTTTCGTTTTACTTCTCCTCGTTTTTTCCTTTTTTCCCTTTTTTTTTTAAATAGAAACTTTCTTTACAGCCTCATCCTCCACAACTACAAAACAAATATCTGAATGTTTTCTATTTAAACACACCTTCCTTTGTTTTTATTTGGCTGTGTTAGCGTCGGATCTTCTAAGTACGTTCGATGCGTTAATTTGGAATCTTCCTCGTAATCAATTTAAAGCTTTTAAAATCGATATCTGAGACATGTATTTGTCTTGGTTCCTAAATTAGCAAATAAAATGCGATACTGATTTCCGAAATCCAATAAAGCGATCCAATTATTTTAAATGCATGTCACGAGATGCAAATTACTTAACCCTTAAATGGGGAGCATCAGCAGATGTTTCAATGGAAAAAGCGAATATCATCAACTGATGCAATAAACCTTTCCCACTTTATTTAATCAAGATTCGAAACTAAATGATTAGTTTTCAAAGAGGCAAAGATCCGCGAAGTTATTTCTTTCTAGGAATCATGAAGTTAAATTCTGTTCGAAAAATAAGACTGAAAGGAAAATTCAATAACAATGCAAAATCTGCATCCTAAATTCTTCAAGAGAAAAGGGGCGTAAAATGATAACCACTTGTTACGAAGAACGCGAAACTTTATTGTACCTGAAAAGGTTTTATAATTATTATATTTAAGAATTTATCAACGGTTGTATTTCTTTTTTTCGTTCCATTGGTGGGCTATAAGTTACACAAGAGCAGCTTCTTCCCACGAACTGCTGCATTGTGGAATAGACTACCAAAATCACAATCACAACAATCTTAACCTGTTCAAGTCTAGACTTAACCATTATCTTCCTTGCATAAACTATGACTATCCCAAGTGGCTCCGGGACCTTTTTAAGGGTGAATCTTACTTTAATAAAGGAGGAAAAATATTCACTATAATAACGTTTTATTCAGATTCTCAACATTAAAAAGTTTTATTTAATATGCAGGCTAAAATGTATTGAATATTCTACGAGATGATCTTGAAGTTTATTGCCTGTTCGAGTAGAATGCTAGCAGAAGAAAATCCCCATATGTATATGAAAACAGTTCTTGTTTAGGCAAATGTAACCAGGAAATCCTTATACAGTACAGGGAATCAATTTATTTTCCTAAATCAGTGGATGTGGTCGATATTCCTACGTTGATGAGTTCGAAAACATTAAAGAAAGCTGATTGAAAAAGATAAATCTAGTAGGATTTTGATAATTTATTTTCTCAATGGCGCTTAAAGATGGGGCACGAAGGCCGAGAGTATGGGGTACCCAGTGAGGATCGAACTCACTGCTCACTTGTAATAAGTAAGCTAGCTAACCATTATACCACGCCGAGGTGCCCAGTTGATTTTCTAAGCGCCACTTAGATGTGGCACATGGCCGAAAGTGTGGAGTACACAGTGAGCATCGAACTCACTTGTAATAGACTCTAGCGAGGCAAGCTTACTAACCATTACACCACGTTGAGATTCCCAAGCATGATTTTGAGTAGTGGTTTTCAAGAACATCCAAGACGATTCGGGAGTTGGAAAAACTCAGGAGACGAAGCTAAAAACAAAATCAACTCATAACTGTCAACATGAATTACAGGAATACAGTTACTACAAAATGTATCCATGGAAGTGATCACGTCCCTGTTATCTGTAAATTAAGAATGAGACTATAGAAACCGAAGAAGCCTAACGCAATACACAAACTGCAATACAACAGACACTTGAACAACCCGAATCTGAAAGAAAAATATCTGGACACTGTGAAAAGAAGATACGACGACAAAATGAAAATGGAGACACGAAATAGGAATACCTTTAGAGAAGATTTAGTGATACCAACAACCGACATCATCATCCCAAAGGGAATAGACATACGAAGAATAACGAGTGGATCACTAATGAGATTATTGACATGATGCAAAGCAGACAGTAAACAATGTCAAGACATGGAAACGAATACAGAAACCTACACAAAGAGAAATAAGGAGTAAATGCAAACAGGCTAAAGAAGATACATAAAACCAAGAAAAGTAATAGGACAAAGGAAAAGCTCAACAACACGATGCATAACATCCAAGAACGGAATGCTCATATTCATTCAGTCAGTTAAGTACCATACGTAAACCACGCTTGGGCGATCATGTCTGTTTCGAGACATGACTGACTGGGCAGAAGATTATCCTGCAGTAGGTTGCCATTGTTTTCTGCGGTAGACTGGTTGCCATCCAAGGCTATAGAACCGGATTTATTTAACCTATAACTGGAAGGAAGAGACGGATTTATACTTTTCCCAAGAGTATTTGCGCTTAAGTGGATGCAAGGAATTCAACCGGAATTCGAACTTGGCTCACCCGATTTCTTTTTACGAGCTGATAACCACTGCAACATTACGCACATCCTCCGCCACTACGCATATCTATGTTCATATTAGAGAAATATAAAATGCTTCAGAGATGGGACGAATATATCAGAGATTTATTTCATGACGAGAGAGAACAACTTGCAATAGACAGAAATAAAGATTGGCCGGAAATAGTAAAAACCAAAGGGGAAGATGAACTGACTGAAAAAACAGTAATAAAGCAGAAGATAGTATTGTAATAAAGATGTTGGCATCCTCAGCCGAGTTTTACAGCAATAATAAATGGAATCTACAACTCTGGGTATAAACCGCAAATCTATTTTCAGAGCACTGCCTAAGAAACTAGACTTGTGATCTCTAACGAACAATCAGCTTAATGAGCCACATAACAAAACTTATCATCCGAATTCTGATCAATAGAGCGCACATCAGAATCAGGCCAATGATAGGACAAGAACAGTGCGTATTCATCGGAACAACGAACGTAATCAATTTGTAACATACAACGTGTGTTAGCACGTGCGATACCCTGTTTTCATCAGCCGCCGACCAGGGGTGATGTCACGTTCCGGTAGCTATGGCGGGACCGCCATCCCTGGCGCCACCAGCAGCGTTTGCCACCAGGCAGGTTATGAAGATAAACTTGTTGATTGTCCCTCTTGTATATTCTCATAAAGAAGTAAATAAAACGATCGTTGCTCTTTGAAGATTGTATCGGCAATGAAATTTCCTGAACGCGTTTGCCGTTATTAACGCGCTCGTGAAGGAAGAAGAAAAAAACGTTGTAGATAATATATAATATTTATGCTTAGAATGCTATCAGAAAGAGCAAGACAAATGCAGAAGAACGTGTATCAATGTTTTATAGACTACGCAAAGGCGTTCGACAAACTACGCCACAAAGATCTAGTAGAGGTGCTCGGCAACCATGACATACACGGGAAAGGCATCTAGAATCTATACTGGCAGAAAAAACGCTTGCATATGGACCGAAAATGAGTTCAGCAGATATACTAAAATAAAAAGTGTGTAAGACATATACTTTCACGGCTTCTGCTCCGATGAACTTAGCTCACTGGTGCCCTCTTATATATAAACTTACTCGAGCCACAAGATTATCAACTAGGTCCCACCCTTTTACTGTGAAGCCAATAAATTGTAAACGCAAATTCTACTCCACAGCTTCTTCTGGCACTTTCCACCTGTGGAATTCCCTTCTGTTTACTTGCTTCCTCGACAGCTACAACCTTCAAGAATTTAAATGTAAAGTCAATAGTCTTCTAATATCTCCCTAACTTGCATCCTCTCTCTCATGCTCTTTCTCCGTCCACTTCACTCTCATCAGTATTCGCATCCTTCTCTTAACCACTTCCTGACACCCTCTATAACCTGTCACTCTTTCTCATAACTTTCGTTCTATGTAACCCCCTGCACAACAGTGGCAGTAAAATGCTTAGCTTGAGGCGATATGATTGTAGAAAAAACACAAGGATTCGTGATCTCACCGGATGTGTTCACCCTATACAACGAGGCAATTTACCAGGAGTCATTATTAACGGCCACGATACGCAGATTACACAGTGCTGACATCAGATACGGAAAGGAAACTACAAATTTCCTAAGGAATGTAGCTAAGGAAAGTGAGATGAAAGGACTTATAAACTACAAGAAGACTTCAAGCATAGTCGCCAACAAAAAAGTAACAGAAAACATCAATGCAAGGTCGGGGATACAAAAATGAAGCAGGTGCAGAAAATTAAATATTTTGGAAATGTTTGAACAGAGGACGGAAAATGCGACACTGAGATCCGAAGACGTATTGGGAAGGCCAAAGACGCATTCCAGTTATTAAGAGACAAAGAAATTCTTTTGGAAACAAAGAAAAGAGTACTGAACTGTTACGTGATATTTGTCCTCCTGTATAGCAGGGAATGCAAGACAATCTTTTCAAAGATGAAAAAGAACTTCGAAGAAAACAGAAGGATGCTAGTGATAACATTGGTTTAATATGTGGGGACACGTCGAGGTTTTGGAGAGAATGGAAACAAGAAGGAAACATGCTTAACACTAGGAAGAGACAGTTGACTTTTCTGGGACATGCAGTGAGGAAGTCGGGCTTGAAGAGTCTGATATTCACAGTGTGGATAGAGGGAAAAGGGATGGGAGAAAGCAGCTTGTCAAATACTTGATGGGCTTAAGTAAATGGATGGCAGAACAGACAAAATTTATTAGGAGCTAAAAGGGACGGAAAAATGTGGAACGTCCTGAAAGGACGCATCCCATAAAAGAAGAAAGCACTTCTTATTCTATCTTCTAGAATACAATAATTTGGCATAGTGATGCCATTAAACTTTACCTCAAGTGGCGATTCCAGATAACAAGAATTTATTAAGAATCATTTTTAAAACATGACATTATTTTTAATTAATATTTACATCTTTGGTCATAATGCCAAAATTTTATATTGATCTCTCTTTTACTAAAATGATAGAATACAAATAAATGGTAAGAAATGGCAAAACGTAAACACCAGTCAGTAAAACAGGCTGCTGCAACTGGTAAATCGCTAAGACAAAGAGCTAAACATTAAAAAATCTCTACGAACCAAAGATGATCTAAGAGATGCGCATGGTTGTGCGTCGGCGGTGCTGAAATGTCCACTGCCGAATTATTATTGCTTACGAAGAAAATCAACCCATTATTTCATAAAACGAAAACAATCCCGGAACAAAAAAATAAGCATAAATGAAGGTTTAGTAGTTAAATTCGAGGTTTTAATTTTAAGATCCAATCCCGATTAAGCGTTTGTCCGTGTATCGTATGACATGAATTAGATTATGCAGTGGGAACTTAACAACAAAAAATATATGCATAGTAGGAAGCATATCTATAGTTATTTATAAATAGAACTTTATCTGTATGTGTATGTGTGTCTGTGTTTGTGTGTGTGTGTGTGTGTGTGTGTGTGTGTGTGTGTGTGTCCGTTACCTATAGACTCCAAAACGGCTGAACCGATTTTCTTGAAAAATTGCACAGTTGTACTCTAAGCGTGTGCGAGTGTTCTTAGCTAGGATTTGTGTTGAGGTACCCTGATAAATATCGAAAATCGATAATCGAAAAAATCGGGTTATAGAAAGAGTGGTCCGATTTTAATCAAATTTTATACACTCATCGACAAAGTCATAAGAAACGATATTCAGAAGTTTCAAGGTTGCAGTTCTTACAATAGTAAAAAAAATTCGATAATATATATATATATATATATATATATATATATATATATATATATAAGGCAAGAAGTTTGTGTGTGTGGCTGTTTATCTGCCTGTATATCTGTATTTTTTCAGCCATTTTATTTTAGTTTTTGCTTCGGGTTTGGCTCTAAGTAGGTATAATTGTAGTTTATAGTCTCAGCCATGATACTATTTACTCAGAAGACTTATTTAGCCTTCAAAATTTAGTTTACGACGAAAAATACTTATTTGATATCGATACCAGGAAATGAAAATTTGACTTACATCCATTCATTTTTCTTTCAGTCTACGGTTTCACTTTAAATGGAAACAACTATTCCTTTATATTCTTTCGTGCCAACGTCCAAAGAGTCTGAGCTCCAGGACTATGGATTAGTTTGAAAGCTTTCATTACTGTGAACGTGGGTCATTTTAACAGCAGTGGTGTGTCTAGATCAATATAACTTGACGAAGAATATCTCCCTTTAGCTATTTTAGATTTCATAGATTTCTAGAGGATTTCTACCTAAAAGGAATAAAGCACAATAAATCTTGCTATCTGACGCATTAGTGGAAAAAAGAAAGATGGATTAATAAGATTACCGGGGATTTGCGTGAAAATGAACGATAGGAGCTCGGGTAGAACTTGGCATACGGAATCCACTCTATGTACCAATAGCCAGTACACTAATCATTTTGTACAACATAAGTGTAATATTTTATTCTAATTTACAAAGATCACTCTCGTGTTTACAAGCAATCGAAGTGATTACATCATTTTCAAACCTGACAGTAAAATTCATTAATTAAAACAAAATGGCTTTTGCTACAATTTACGGAAATGATTGCTTAAACTCTGGATTTAGCTTTCTTAAGGACTGAACATGAGAAGTGAATTCAACACGGCGCCGTAAAATAATTCACCTATTATTTTCTATCAATAGTTTGGGAATACCAAGTGCTGTAAGCGTTTAGTGACGGTATGTGCGTTGTGGTGCAGTGGATATCGGCTCGGAAAAAGAAATCGGTGAGCCGAGTTCGAATTCCAGTTGAATACCATACATTCACTTAAGAACTGGTACCCTTGGGAAAGGTATTAATTCGTCCCTTCCCTCCAGTTATGGGTCAAATAACAAGGGTAGGACTTGGGGACCCTGCCCTTAAAAACAAATCCCAATGAAACTTGATACTCGAAAAGAAAAAAAAGTATTACTAGACACAAAACCTATATAAAAAAAAAACAACAATAAATTGTTGAAAGAAAAAGGTATTACCATCAATAAATAAATAAAATTTAGTTGGCAAGGAATAACTCGCCGGGGTTGATATGCCATAAAAACAAAACAACCAACCAACTATCGATAGTTACATGGTAACTGCTCTGATTGGGATTTTTGTTTGATATGCTGAATTTAAGATATGCGTTTTGATGCAATGGATATCAAATCAAAGAGCTGAGTTCGAATTCCAGTTGAATTCGTTGCATTCACTTACGCGAAAATACCCTTAGAAAAGGCATCAATCTGTTATTTCCCCCTATAGCTATAGGTTAAATAGCAGAACAGATTGGGCTCTATAGACTTATTTGACAACCAGTTTAATGCAGAAAGTAATAGCAACCTAGATTGGGAAAATCTTCTGCCCATTCAGTCATGTATCTTTTGAGACATCATCGGTCAAGCGTGTATCATATATGGTACTTAACTGACTAGTTTAACAGCTAGTTCTCCTCATTTTGTAGTTAACTCTGAAAAACTAACCATCTATTAAAGTTACACCATTACTAATCATGAGTATATCATACCCGATTTTGAAAATATCAAAAGAATATTAAATATAAATCTTTATTTAAAATATTTTACATGCAAACACTTCTAAATCTGTACTTTGAGTTAACAAAAATAAAAATAGAAAAACAGATTATTGTGGTAAGAAAATCAAGTACTTAAAATTTTAATTAAATTGTAATTAAAATGGCCTCATTTGCGCCGGGTACTATATTCCCATGTATAGTGTTCTCGGTTTAAAACTGCTAGATAGAGGGTGTTCATTAAAATCGTGTGCACTTTAAAAGAGAAATTGTTTAAACTTTCTGTCATCGCATTTTTTGTTCAAACCCTTTGTTCAAGAGGGACTTCAAAAACACCTCTTTTTCCAAATTTATACACTAATCATACAAATACATGCCGGGATTTCGTCTTAAATAATAAGAGGCTACACTTTTTGGTATCATCCGCTATGTATTTGTTCTTTCTTATCTTGAAGTCAGAACACAGAAGATACTTTTCTGTATCTTTTATTGTATGTTTAAACCAGCGGTCGGCAATCCCCAGCCCGCGGGCCACATCCGGCCCTCGAGTAAATCTTGTCCGGCCCGCCACCTTACTCTATTTTTTTTTAATCATATCACCCCAAGCAAGGCAATCTGCTGCCACTATAGCGCAGGGGTTTACGTAGAGTGTTTGGGTATAGGAAATGTCAGAGGGAGGGTCATAGACGAGTTAGGAGGTACGTAGGGAGAGTGTTGGAGGGAATGGGTGCGAGTTAGTGTGTTAGGAGGTGCCTTACATTTAAACTCCTGGAGGTTGTAGCCGTCGGGGAAGTAATCATGCGGAAGGGAATTCCACAGGCGGGAAGTGCAAGAAAAGAAGCTTTTGGAGTATAAATTGCGATTACATTTCGTCGGTTTCACTGTAAAGGGGTGGGACCTAGTTGCCAGTCTAGTATCTCGTGCAAACTCACACCTAGGACACCAGTGATTTAAGTTCATCCGAGCAGAAGCCGTAAAAGTACTTATAGAAGAGGCACAGGGAAGCCACGTCACGCCGGTGAGAGAGTCACTGCAGGCGGTCAGCTAAGTCGGTATCGATCACATTACAGATTCTCCGTTGTATTTTGTCAAGAAGCCCGAGGAGAATAGCAGGGGCACCCAACCAGATGTGGCAGCAGTATTCAATACACGGGCGGATGGTAGATTTATATATGTGCAAGATAGATTCAGGCGGAAAGAATTTTCGGGTCGTGCACAGAAAGCCGAATTTCATAGCAGCGGATTTAGCAATGGATTCGATGTAATCATTCCACCTGGGGTCCGCTGAGAGTGTCAGGCCGAGCAGTCGTAGTGTTTTACTCTCTGAGAGCCAAGCCTGTTCCATGCTAATGGTGGGGAAGTGCAGTTGTCTGTGGTCGTTAATTGACAGCAGCTTCGTTTTGGAAGAATTGAATTTAACGAGCCATTTCTTACCCCTATCCACCACGGATTGGAGGTCCTTTTCAACCTCGGCGAGAGTAAACTGTGGTGTCATCGGCGTACATACATACTTGGGATCTTATGGCATCGGGGAGATCATTGATGTAAATTAGAAAGAGCGTAGGACCTAGGATAGAGATTTGGGGGATACCCGCGTTTGTAGGATAGTTCTGAGAAGCATGTCCGTTTAATACCACCTTCAGCGTGCGGTTATGACTGGATTAAGTCCAACAAAAGTCCAGTTATGCCGTAGCTTTGCAGTTTCCGTAGAAGGCCGGCATGCCTTACTCTGTCGAACGCTTTAGAGATGTCCAAGGCGACGGTTCGGGCTTCACCATTCTTGTCGAGAGCCTGGTATATATATTCGGTGATGGTCGTTAGCATATCAGCAGTAGACCTTGTGAAGCGGAAGCCAATATTGCTTGTCCAACAGTAGCCTGTGGGCTGTGAGATGTTGAACGACCTCGGCGTTGATAATGGCTTCGAACACTTTGCCAAAGATCGGAAGAAGGCTGACAGGGCTATAATTTGCGGAGTCCGAGTGTTCACCAGTGTTCTTAAATGTTGGAACCACAGAAGAAGACTTTCAACAGGCAGGAAAGCAGGAGGAAGATAGGCAGAGGTTGTAGAGTTTAGAAAGGACAGAGGAGAGTTCAAGGGCACATTTACTCTGGACACGATATAAATATAGGTAAACCAAACCAAAGTGAGAGATGATAGTTTGAAGATAAAATTTTAAAAAATATTTCTTTTTACCTGGAGAATATGTTTTACTTTTACTTTTTATTGGTAGGGATCACCAAAATTAGCGTACAGCCTCATTTTCACTTTTTCTGAGAAATTGCTTTCGTGAGCGGGCACTTTTAAATGAATATAAAATAGTGTTTTCAACCGATTTTAATGGATTTTTTAATACTAATTTATGAAACATTTATTTTTAAGATAAAGAATTTTTTAACAAAATTCCCGTCCGATATTAAATTATATTGAATCCTTGCTTTCATTAAACACATAGAAAATGTATTCACTTATTTGATAACATGGTTCTTCTCAATGACACTGGAGCCATAGCTGTCTGGCCCCCATCCATGACTCTACATAGATTTTTGACCCTCACTCTCCAAAAAGTTGCCGACCCCTGGTTTAAACCATTTTTGGTTTGGGAACTTTTTTGCCTCATTACTGTTTGCATTGGTAAAATAAAGGAGTTATTCCTGAGAAAACTGAAGCTCTATTGCCATCGAACTAAAATTCAACTTTGACGTCATTGATTAGCATGATAAAATAGGTGGCATTTTTTCAGAACGAGCTCGCATATAGACACAGATAGAGAAAGTGAAGGAGAGTTTAGTAGAGTTGCTAATTTTCTTTGATTCATGCCAATGACAAGTGTTGAGAAGTCGTAATCGGTCATAAAGTATGGCAACTTGGATCCATGTCTTTCTTCAGGTCATTAATACGAAGACCATATTAACGTTTATGTAATTATAATGTCGTCTGGGGATTATCATCCAATCTAGATACTTCTAATATGATGGATGAGAAACGTGGTAACCTGTAACCGATTACATTTGCCATTGCAACTTGTCATACATTTTGCGTATATATACGATGTGTTCAGAAAACGAGTCATTTGATAATAATGGAAAATAACCGATATAAAATAATAGTTTGAAATGTTTTCTTTCGGGATCATCATCAGCAGCTTTTCTTTATTTTCCATCATAGTCTGAAATTTTTCATTTCATAGTCGTTGTTTTTACTCGAAATAACCAACAATCGCAGAAAGCCAAATCTGGTCTATATTGCGATTTTAGAAAAAAATTTCTGCTAGGAAAGATCATGCTCGGTCCACGATATCCTCAGCATTCTCCTGTAGAACCACATTTCAGTTGCTTCAAGTTTTCCCCTCATCCTTGTTGATATTGTCCAACATTCATATTGAAGAACTGACATCACATAGCAACGAAGCACTATCTTGTTTTTTTCTAGTGAAAGTTTTCTGTGTCTTAATTACGTAAAGTCTCGGTTGGAAGTCATGAGTTATCGCATGATAATCAAGGGGCTTGCACAGTCTGAGAAGTTAGGTGACCAAATGTAAGAAGCAAGAGACCAGATGCAAGATGGATGATGCAGAGTCATGTTACCATATGTAGGGCGTTACGGCACCCACATTCTTGACCCAGGCAATTTCTACTTCCTCAAGGCACTTGCTATAGACTCCGTGTTGGGTCTGGGTCACTTAACAACAACTTCAGAAGGTTTTATTTTATCAGAACGACCTAAGGGTGTTTTCTGAGCAGTTGTATCTTCGTAATCACCATTAAACTCATCTAACTTTTTCCGAATTTTCTGCACTATTCTCAGATTGACACCTAAACTCACAAAAATAATTTATTGGGACTTCCGGCGTAAATACGAAGCCGGTCAGTATACCGTTTCCAAATGAATTGCGTCATTGTACCCTTTTTCTCACATACGGTGCCCAAATGAACCTACTAAACTGTGCATTTGATAAATATAATAAATAATAATATGCGTTAAATATAATATGGCAACAATTTACCCATCGCATCCTGTATAGGATGTTTTTCCCCAGTAATAATTGCTTATAACTCTACCTTCGTCTTTTTTTAAAAAGAAAAATGTATTTCATTTGTATATTAGTTCCATTCTTCTTCTTCTTCTTCTTCTTCTTCTTCTTCTTCTTCTTCTTCTTCTATGTGGCTTGTCCTTTCGGGACATAGGCGAGTATGGCTTTCCACGTCTCCCTATCCCTGGTGGCTCTTAGCACGCTTTCTCCTGTAACGGCTCATCGACCTGATCAGGCCCTTCAAATATTATTCACTGCTTTCCTCTGTCTCTTTTTCCCTCTATTTGGCCTGTTAGTATCAGGTTCTCAAAGCCCTCCTTTCGCAATGCATGTTCCAGGAACTTCAGTTGTCTCTTCCTGATGGTCAATATTAATTTCCTTTTCGTTTCCATTCTTTCCAACACCTCGACATTGCTCACATGCTCGGTTCACGATATCCGCAGCATCCTTCTGTAGAACCAATTTCAGTTGCTTCAAGTTTTCTCTTCATCTTTGTTGATATTGTCCAACATTCATATTGAAGAACTGACATCACATAGCAACCAAGCACTCTCTTGTTTCCTGTGTCTTAATACTTTACTTCAGCTTCTGGAATGTATCCTTCGCCATGCAAATTCGCCTTTGGATCTCTGTATCGAACTTTCCCTCTTCAGTTAGAACACTTCCCAGATATTTAAATTTTCGTACCTGCTTGATTTTAACATCCTCCCACCTGCATTTGGCACATTTATCTGCTTTCTTCCTGTTTAAAATCTGTTGATAAGCTCTTAGACCTTACTAAGTATACAGACACAAGATCTGTTTCAAGAGTGACGTGCATCAAGCTATATTAAACCATTCGAAGGTGTAGTCTAATGTAGTTTTTCATTCTTTTGAATCTCTAACTTTGTAATGTTTTTTGATCATTTCACAAAGTAAGTTTAGCCAAACAGGGAAAGTGATTAAAAATTATTCCAATTTTACTTTTCAGGTAGTATGCTCAGCCGACGTAAGAGAATATAGTAGACATAACTTCCTGAGCCGAAATATGCTTACCGTTTTTTTTTTGTTTTTTTTTTCATGATCTTCTGACCCAAATCAGAAGAGTACTACCACTGTTGCGCAAGGCTACATAATAAGAGTGAGGAGAAAAGAGGACAGACATTAAGTGTCGGAGAAAGACGAGTTCATTGGTGTGAAAAGAGCTGCGTGAGAGGAAAATATAAAGTGAGAAGATGAATGGAAGTCAAAGAGATAACGGTTGGCGTTGCATTTAAACCCTTGAAAACAGTAGCTATCAAGAAAACAAGGATACGGAAGGGCGTTCCACAGGTGGGAAATGCGAGAAAAGAAGCTGAATAAGTATTAGTTATAGTTACACTTGATCGTTTTCACAGTGAAAGGCTGGGACCTTGTTGCTAGTTTAGTAGCTCGAGTAAATTCGAGCAGGGTATCACTAAATGAGTTAAGCTCGTCGGATAAGAATCCGTGAAAGTATCTGGAGAAAAGACAGAGGGAAGCTACATCACGTCGGGGAGAGAGATACTCGTGTCGAGTTACCAGGTCAGGATCGTCTACATTGTACATTCGGTTTTATCAAGAACCCCAAGATGAACAGTAGGGGCGCCCGACCAGATATGAGAGCAGTATTTCTATTACTGTTCATAAGTTATGCCTAATACGAGGGTCATTCAATAAATAAAGTGAATTTTTCGGTATAAGGACTTCTACGAGGGTCTTTCAAAAAATAAGGTGAATTTTTTGGTATAAGGACTTCTAATACAGATAGAAGCTTACTTTTTTCTTTTTTTTTAATTTTATTTCTTTTTCAAAGGTATTTAATTTTTTTTTTACAGATTTAAAAAAAAACTTTGAGAATTTTGGAGATTAACGAAGATGGTCCGACCAAGAAGCATGCTCCAGAATTGAACAGACGCCAGTTATCAAGTTTTAGGTTGCTAAAGGGTGCATACCAGCTGAAATTCATAGGAGAATGTCAAATGTGTATGGTGCCACATATTTCAGCCAAAAAATATCTACAAGTGGACTAAATTGTTTAAAGAAAGACGGAGCAGTGTTGATGATGAAGACAAGCCTGGGATGCCTACAGAAGTGGCGTCACATGGGGTGATCGAATCAGTCAATGACCTCATTCAGTCTGACAGAAGAGTGACAGTGGATGACATTGCAAGGACTTTGAGCCCATCTGTTGGAACAGCACACAAAATTGTCCATGATGACCTTGCCTACTTGAAGGTCAGCTGCCGGTGGGTGCCAAAGATTCTTACTGCAGAGCACAAACAGAAGAGAGTCGAGTTGTCCCAGCTGTGTCTCTCCAGCACTGATAAGGATGCCCGTTCAGACTTTCACCTGTTTGGTCCCTTGAAAGCATTCACGAGAGGCACGAAGTTTGAAAGTGACGATGAAGTCAGAAGTGCTGTGAGCGATTGGCTGAGACATCAGTCCAAAGATTTTTACGCTGAGGGATGTGGAAACTTGTGCACAGATGGGAAAAGTGTGTGACACTCCTGGGAGACTACGTTGAAAAATTTAAAAAAAGTAAGCTTCTATCTCTATTAGAATTCCTTATACCGAAAACTTTACCTTACTTATTGAATGACCCTCGTAACTACAAAGATTATAACATGGATTTAAGCTAAGGTTGATGCGTATTTCTAATGGCTCTATATTGATCCCAGATACAGAGCTACAATTTTAAAGGCAGATTTTATAGGCATGTATAATAACAAATGAAATATTATCATCTGGCCTCATGATTGTCAAGGCATCTTTTGTCTGATCAAAAAATTATTTACTCTGAGACTATGGTGTCGGGATTTTCTTTTCTATGTGTTATATTCATTGTGTTATATTCGTTGTACTCTGAATTTATCAGAAATCCCCTTCCCCACACAAAAATAGAGAAAGACAAAACAAAACAGTTCATTACAAAATTGCAAGAAATTTCCCTTTTGTAAGACATTTTTCTTTTCTCATTTATGCCAATCATGGTTACCAATTTGTTATGAATCTATATCAGAAAGGTGTGGCTTCAAGCGAAAGAAAATCATTTGGTCTTAAAGAATATATTTAATCGGTCGCTTGTGCAACGAAATTCCAAACAAAGAGCTTTACAAAATAACAAAAACTACACTACTTAAAAATTCCAACAACGACAATAACAAATAATACATGAAGAGGAAATAATGGCCGGTTTACAATGATTTTCGTACCTTATATAAAAGGTTAGAAAGAACACTCCTATTAACATTTATATTAAGTATAGCTACTAACTTCTTAAGAATCTATATCAGAAAGGTATGGTTTCAAGCAAATGTATTCCTTTACGTCTTTACATAATCAGTAACTAGAAACTGGTGTTACAAAATTCCAAACAAAGAGCTTTATCAAATAACTAAAACTATTAAATAGTTCATATAGCAACAACAAAGTGAAATATAATGATATATGGTAAATAGTGTTAGAAACATTATACTGGTTTTCACATTACCTTATGCAAAATTTTAGGAAGGAAACTTCCATTAATACGTATTAGAAACTTCCATTAATTTCGTATTAGAAAAAGCGATAACAGGTAATGGATTTTCCTGGATTTTCAGAGAGTTTCTCTTAAGAAAATGATTTTAAAAATTTCACCCGACAGTTAGACGAACCGTTCGATCAAAGGCTGCCGAATATTTCCTGTCTGGAAATATCACCATTAATATTTTTTTCGTATGTTTATATTTATTTATTGATTAATTGTTTTATTCGAAAACTTTTTTTTCTTTTTTAAGGTGAGTAGGAAAGAATGTTTGTTAAAATGAGACAAACCAGACAAATCTGGTGATAATTTTTTAAAGTACTAATGAAATATCGATTATTTCTTTTTATTAAAAGTACAAGTCGAATGTAAAAAAAAGCTTGATATTTTTTTCGTGCGAAATATTACTTTTTTCTTATTTTCTCCCAGATTTTCTTTTTATTTAGATTGTTGATCTCAGCTTTTTAATCAACTTAAATCAGAATAGTCTTTCGATTCTTTTCTGTTCAATCATACAAACTTGACGAGGCATAATCTCAATTATTCTATAAACCCCTATTCACCTACAGTTAACTCGCTTACACTTAAGCTCTTTTTACATCAAAGTCTACGGTAATGATTGGCTCTCTACTTTATCCTTTGTATCTACCTCATCTATCTCTAATATTGATCGATCTTTAAATTGATATTTATTAAATCAACTTACACAAGAGTAGAGAAGACAAAATGGCGAATAAGCGGATAGTCCGACATCTGGGGTAGACTATTCGCTTGTCTCGGAAATCAACATTCAAAATCCTGGCATCGATCATTGAATCTGCAACCAGGTCGACTCTTGAATTTGGCAGAAGAATAATGCATTTATGATATAATTTATTATGTGTATAGATGGATCCAGTTTTCAATATAATTGAACAATAGATAATATATATAGCAATAACGCGGTTTATTATGAAGCTTTACTCGACTAACTATAAATATTTTTGCATAAATACAAAAAATGTTACACAAGGCTAGTCATCATCACTGACCCAGGAAAACTATACAATATTCCTTGCACCAAAATACCATATTCTGATTACAACCACAATAATACCTTGAAGTCTCTATAAAGTCCTAACTTTGGCCTGTATATGTACACTTTAAAAATGAAAATCTTAATGAATACTTACAATATGCATAATACTATATATACCAAAAACTAAAAAATGGAGTTATTAATAACCCCACCCACTGTCCTTAATTTTGTTAGAAATATCATGTGGGTAATGGTAATTTTTTAAGCGAAGATTAGATGTGACACAAGGCCAAAAGTATGGGGTACTCAGGGCGGGTCGAATTCACTACTCAGTTGTAATAGGTTCTAGCAAGACAAGCTTGATAGCTAATACACCACGCCGAGGTGCCCCAATTAATACGGGGCATGGATGATTAAGAAAATAAATAACTGTTCGACACACGACAACAATTACCATAGAACATAATCGAAAAAAAAAAACGAAAACTGTCCCGCATCAGCAAGATAACATACATTTCTTTTCACCTAACGATGAAAATGAGACGGAATTAAACTAAAGAAAGTGGGGACGAAAATAAAAGGGGTTAAATAGCATAGATCCCATAGCTAAGTTAAATGTGGCATAAAAAAAAAACAAGCTTAACCTAACATATTTTTGAGAGGATTGCGAATCTTTCTTCTTCTTCTACATGATTGTAGGGCAATGATTCCCTTACCATGTAGACGTCCGATCTTCTTTTTCTTCTATGTGCCCTGTCCTTTCAGGGCGTAGGCGATCATGGCTTTCCACGTCTCCTTATCTCTGGTGGCTCTTAGCACGCTTTCTCCTATTACACAATGTAACCCTCGTTCCATCATCTACCGGATTAGGTCCTTCGAATATGTTATCCGCTGCTTTCCGTTGTCTCTTTTTCCCTCCATCTGGCCAGTTGGTATCAGGTTTTCCAAGCCCTCTTTCCTCATTGATTGTCCCAGAAACTTCAGCTGTCTTTTCCTGGTGATCAGTATTAATTTCCTTTTCGTTTCCATCATTTCCAAAACCTCATCATTGCTCACATGCTCGATCCATGATATTCGCAGCATCCTTCTGTAGAACCACATTTCAGCTGCAAATCTAACCAGCTTCAAGTCGGCTCTTTTCACTCGACAGATACGCAGAAGACTCACCTAATTTCTGGCCAAATTTTGCTGGAGAGAGCCATCGCTCTTCCGTCCTGATCTTGACTTTAAACTGATGCTTAATGAACAAGATCAGTTGGGAAGAGGTAAACCTCTAGTCTCCATAGAATTCCTTCTGTCGCGTCGTCCATATCAGGACTCACATAATATTTAGTAAGCACAAGAACACAGTCTTAGTCAACAACGTTACAAAATTGATACAAACAGAACAGGCCTTATAGACGAAGAACTTTCCACGCAACATGCGAACCATGGTGTCTTTAGTAAACTTGCAAAACAAGACTACGACCTTACAGAGAATGAAGACGTGACCCACGGTCTCCATTACAGCTGAGGAAGTTGGAAGAATTTCGAAAGCTCGCCTATAAAATTTTTTGCAGACCCAGAGGATTTTTGCATCACCAGCAAGGTGAGTGATGCATCATAGTTAGGGAGATATTTCAATCCAGGCTCCCAAGTCCATATCAAGTGAACACCCTGCTTCGTTAAAACGAACACGCTAATCTGACTATTTTGGACCCTAACCCCTAACACCTGATATAACCCATATTCACATTTGTTGGGCTTAGGATGTTTTTTGGATTTTCTGCATCGTTGAAGTAAACTTCCTTCAAATTCAATGAATATTTTAGGTTCTTTCTTCTTTGGGGACATGAGTTAAGTTGGATTAATTTATAGTTGCATGCGTAGGGGATGGATTGGGAGTGGTTTAAGCGGGGCCTTTTTACTGCCAGTGATTTAGTAGGTGATTATTTTAAAAGGGATGGGATTCAATGACTTTGTTACTGGAGGTGATACCATCACATGTTTTTAAATTTAATGGAAGCCAGTGCATGGGGAAGAGGGTTTCGTTTTTCGCACTGCAATTTCTGGAATTTTCTTTGTTTTTAAGAATTACTTAATATTACTCTATATTTTTAATTTATCCTTCTTTAGGATTCAATAGCTGGCTGGGTCAACAGTCTTTAAACAGGTAGATGGGGTGAAAAAGAACGTGTCTTTAAGTATGGATGCTTCCGGAGACTGAGGTTCGCATTCCAGAGCTTCTGTTTGGTCTTACCAACTAGAAGTGAGTGTTTTTGTAAGAAGAAAACTTGGGAATTAAAAAATAAAAAAACAAACAATTGACAAAACAAAAGAAGAAACAGTAAAAAGTAAATAAAGCACAAATTAAAGTATTTCTACAAATGATGGTGAAATATAAATACAACTAGTTTAACATAACACAACAATAACAAAAATAAAGATGAAAGTTACAATCGTTTTTGTTTATCAGCAGACGAAGGGATTTACAAAAAGATTTAACGATTAGAAAAAGAAATCCACATCAAAGCAATAAAACAATGCAAAAAGGTGTTGTTGTTTTTTAAAATTAAACAAATACAAATTAAAAAGTCAATACAAAATATTTAACAAAGATGACTGAAAAAAATTAAATTAAACGCACGTGTAGGAAAAAACAAGATTCGCCCATGAAAAAAAAAACTCGATAAATAAGTCTAGAGTATAAAGAATATTTACAAGGAATTAGAATTCATAAACGTGCGCTTAATGCCGAAAGGATATAAAAAATAAGGAAAAAAATTTAAAAATTACAATAAAATTAAAAGCAAGAAAAAAAAGACTTATGCAACAAATAAAATATGTTAGACTTTAAAAAAAAAAGAAATTCTTTTGTCTAAATGTGGATAAAATAATAAATAAATTAAACTGTAGATAAACAGTGGTTGGTTACAAACGGGAGGGGAGACGGGGTTTTGTTTCATATTTATTTTCTTTGTTTTTAACAATTACTTAATATTTCTCCATATTTTTAATTTATCCTTTAGAATTCAAACTTGGCTCATAACTGGCTGGGTCAACAGTCTTTAAACAGGTAGAATGGCTGTAAACGTACGTGTCTTTATGCATGGATGCTTCCGGAGACTAAGGCCCGCGTTCCAGAGTTTCTGTTTGGTCTTACTAACAAGAAGTGACTGTTTTTCTTAAGAAAAAAAACTAAGGATTTAAAACAAAAACAAAAAAACAATTGACAAAATGAACAGTAAAAAGTAAATAAGGCACAAATTAAAGTATTTCTGCAAAGGCTGTTGAAATATAACTACTAATAGTTTAACAAAAGTAAATAAATTAAACTGTAGATAAATAGTGGATGGTTACAAGCAGGAGGGGAGATGGGATTTTGTTTCATATTTATTTTTTTATGAGCATCTTACTCCAAGAAAAGTAATACTGCCGCTGGAGCGCAGAGGGTTAAATAAGACCAGAGTAATGAGAAAGAGGAACAAGTTACAGGGGCTGTCAGATAATGTGTAAGAAAAGGATGAGAACACTGATGTGAAGAGCGCTACAAAAGAGTAGAGTAGAAAAAGAGAACATGATACAAGGGTTGTCAGAGAAAGGATGCAAATCAAGGAGATAAAAGATGTCAATTGACATTGCATTTAAATTCTTGAAGATTGTTCAGAGAAACAAGTATATGGAAGGGAATTCCACAGGCGGGAAGAGCAAGAAAAGAAGTTGTAAGAGTAGTATTTGCGGTTACAGTTTACCCTACTAGCTAGTCTAGTAGCTTGAGTAAATTCATGCATAGGGGGCACCAGGGTGCTAAGCTCATCGGAGCAGAAACCGTGAAAGTATTTGTAGAAGAGACAGAGAGAAGCCATATTACGTAGGTGAGAAAGTGACTGAAGTTTGGCTACCAAATTTTTTACCAGAACCTCGAGATGAATAGCAGAGGCATCCAACCAGATGTGATAGCTGTATTCAATGTATGAGTGGATGGTAGATTTATATATGTGCAAGATGGATTCAGACAAGAAAACTTTCTGGCTCTTCATAGTGAACCTACCTTTCTAGCAGTAGATTTAGCTAGGGATTCAATGCAGTCATTCCACATGAGGTCGGCTGAGACAGTTAGGCCTAGGAGGCGCAATGTTGTCCTTTCAGGGAGACTTGCCTAATTCATGCTGATGGAGGATAGGAGGAATTGTCGAAGGTGTTTAAAGGACACCGGCTTCGTTTTGGAAGCATTAAAATTCACGATCCATTTCTCCACACAGATTGGATGTGTTTTTCAAGATGAGGAACGAGGTTTGCTTTGTCAGCCTCGGCAGACTTCTTATCGAGGCGAGAGTAAATGGTGGTGTTCTCAGCGCAGAGGCCTATTTGAGATCTAATTACATCTAGGTGATTGCTGATGAAGCAACTACTGGATTAGATCGAACAAGCCTCCAGTTATACCATAGCCCTGTAACTTGTGTAGAAGGCCAGCATGACATACTCTGTCAAATGCTTTGGAAATATCTAGGGCAACAGGCTTATTGAAAGCCTGGTATATATACTCTGTGATGGTTGTTAGCATATCAGCAGTAGACCAAGTGAAGCGGAAACCATACTAATTAGAGTGGTCAGAGCCCTATTAAATACAGGACCCACAAAAGTGGACGTCTAACAGAGAGGAAAACAAGAAGCAGAGAATCAGATTTTGTAGAGTTTAAAGAGAACAGACGAGAGTTCAGTGACACATTTGCTCTGGACAATGACTGGGGTTCTGTCACCTTTGCTCATCTTATAGGTGCCAAGCTTTGAAATTATGTTAAAGACGAGCGAGCAGGTAATGTGAACGTCACTCAGTTGAGCCTAAGTTCTAGGTGAGAAGTCGGAGGAAGATACTCCAGACGAATAAATTGTTGACTTGTAACCCAAAACTGCTCACTTATTGGCTACTAACAGTATAGCCCGGCGTTGCTCGGGTGTAATGAAATCTTTAAAAGTAATCCATAGTCCTGGAGCTCAGACTCTTTGGACGTTGGCACGAGAGACTAAAAAGCAATAGTTGTTTCCAGTTAAAGCGAAACCGTAGACTGAAAGAAAAATGAATGGATGTAAATCAAATTTTCATTTCCTGGTATCGATATCAAATAAGTCTTTTTCGTCGTAAACTGAATTTTGAAGGTTAAATGAGTCCTCTGAGTAAATGGTATCATGGCTGAGACTAAGAACTACAATTATACCTACTTAGAGCCAAACCCGAAGCAAAAACTAAAATAAAAGGACTAAAAAAATACAGCCATACAGGCAGATAAGCAGAAACACACACAAACATCTTGCCTTTTATATATATATATTATCGATTTTCTTTACTACTGTAAGAACTGCAACCTTGAAACTTCTGAATATCGTTTCTAATGTCTTTTTCTATGAGTGTATGAAATTTGATTAAAATCGGACCACTCTTTCTATAGCCTGACTTTTTTGATTATCTATTTTTTATATATATCGGAGGTACCTCGACACAAATCCTAGCTAAGAACACTAACAGATGCTTATAGTACAACTGTGTAAATTTTCAAGAAAATCGGTTCAGCCGTTTCGGAGTCTATAGGTAACGGATACACACACACACACACACACACACACAGTTCCATTTATAAATAAACAGATTGGGGTCACTTCCCATGCATGCAATCCCTGTGCTTATGACAGGGCATTACTCGGCGCAGAACTTCTTGAACTGATGCTAATGGCCAGGTTATAGTGTCATTCTGAGAAAATCGGTGGCCACCTTCCGTGGATGCAAAGTTATCTTTAAGACAGATTTCTATTTTCACATGCTTTCCGCGATGAAATGTTATGTTTAAAAATGAGTTTCATTTAAAAGAAAAAGGAAAGAATCTCTATTAACAAAACAAAACTGGATATATTTTAACTAGTTGGACGTTTGAGATTTACTTCGAACTCGTTTTAGAAATGAAATTATATAATGTCTTTAGAGAAAATTAGACTTTGAACCCATTTTTAAACTTTACCAATTTTTTTATTTTTTAATGTTTAATTCTAGCTTTTTCCCCTAAAGATTTACGTTCCCAAAATTGTTTTAGTATTAATTAAATTTAGTTTAACAGTGGTAGAGGTAAGGTTTCATTGCACCTTTGCGCCCAATTATTGTATCACAGAGGACAAAATAAAAGAAACTGCTGGATTTTTTTCTTTTAATGACATCAGACTCAGTAACATGGAAATGGCTCAGTTGACTGCATTTAAGAACTTGGTAGAATAACTTGATACTCTGCACTCTGCAAGAAATTCCTGGCTACATTTCCCCAAGCAAGGGGTGTTTTCATATCAATGTGAGGATCTTCTTCCATATTCTATTAGAACAGACAAGAAACTTAAAAACCCATTCGTAGGAGATTCAATGCATTTTCGTCTGCATAGAACAGAAGTAGAATAACACTCTTGATGCTTAAAAATCGAATAAAATGTAATTATTTTAATATTTTATATTATTTTTAATATTTTTCTTCACGGATTCCAAGGCAGTAAATCTAATAACTCCCTCTAAATAATGACCCTGGATTTTCATTTTTAAGAGAATTTCGGTTATATATAATTTTGCATTACCTATCACAATATTCTGACGAATCCAAATAACACAAGAAAAGTATTTTCTCAAATATTTAAGAAGAATAACAGTAATGAACTAGTGGGTGTAATTAAAAAGAATTCCCTGTAAACTTATTAATAACAATACTAGCTAAGAATATGAATGATATTTTGATAAATACCATAAAATTGTATCTGATTTATCCAAAAGATCTGCCCTTAAAACTAGTAAAGGTTTTAAGAAATAACATAAGAATAAGATATTAATGTTTCGATAACAGAATAACGAAATGAGAAAAAAATCTGTATGGAGTTTCTATTCTACATTATTTACTCCTAGACTGTTGCCCTCGTATCTGTTGTTTTTATAGTAACGTTTTAGCGATTGAATCATCCAGGCGGAATTGTTATGATAACAAAAAAGATGGGGACAATATATATCTGTTAAATTATTTCATTAATGATAACAGCGACATAAATTGATAGTTTGATTTGTTTTCTACTGATTATCAACAATTTTAAGCTTATTTAAATCCAAAAAAATTATTTAAATTGCACTTTTTTTTTTTTTTAGATAATATTGGTTTAGTGATATAAAACTTAATAATTAACTCATAGCTGAGGAGAGAATAAATGAGTGCCTACGCGTGTTATTCGCGTATAAGTAAATATATGTCTGTTCAGTCCGACAAGGTCAAAACGAATATGATGAACACAACAGCTATTGGAACTGGTCTCTCCGATTAATATTTCCGAGCCATTATCTATTATACGACTCGCACATCCAGGATTACTGCACCTAGCATTTCCAAGAGTAACCCATCTGGTAACTCTTCTCGCGATCCATCTACGAAGATTTTTTTTTGTCTTTAGGGACTTTAATCCTCAACATGAGTCGTGGCTGAAACATTCTAAGGTTACTTATATTTCAGGTATTCAAGCATTAAATGTTTTCATAACTGGTGTGGACTCAGAATAGGTCCGGAAGAAAACTCGAACTCGGGAATTAGTGAAACTTATGTATTAAACGGAAAACAAATACAAAGAGTGTTACACGTCAGTCTGATTGCCAAGTATTAGACCGGAGTGGCTCAATCCAACTCAACTTTACCCCGAATGGTATATTTTCCCGGTATTCATAATAATAGGAATTCATTATAGTCTAAAAAAGGTAGGTCCCATAACAATAACCTAATCCCTTACTCAAATCCGGGATTTCCTTACTCATTTCCCCCATCTCATTTCTGCAGTATTCTCATTCCTCTCCTACCCGCTTCTTGACACCCCATGTATTCTGTCACTTCTTCTCATAACATTCTTCCTATGTAACCCCCTGCAAATCAGTGGCAGTATAATGCCTTGCTTGGGGCGATATGATTATAAAAAAAATGTCTATACTATTATAATGTGGCCATAAAGTGGGAGTTCAATTTTACATTACAATCAGTATATAAACTGATCCCTCTCTTTATGGCCATATTCATCCTTCTTTTACTACTCTCTGATAACCTCTATAACCTGTCATTCTTTCTCATAACTTTCCTCCTATGCAACCCCCTGCAAAACAGCGGCAGTATAATTCCTTGCTTGGGGCGATATGATAATAAAAAATAAAATGCTGTCAATCTTTGATATTATCTATAATTGTCCTTTTCGTTTCAAATTTCCTTAAAATTTTCTCATTGTTTACATGTCATATCTATGCCATTTCTAACATCCTTTTTGTAGAAACACAACTCTCTTGCGAGACATATGTGAAAATATTGTCCAGCATACCTTGCTTTATAGGAGGGTTGATATGATATAGAATTTTATCATTTTTTTCTTTCCAATATTATTTTCTTGTTTTTATTGCTCTGTTTAACTTTGAGGAGGCGTATTTCACGACTTAGGCGTTCTGTTATGCATTATCTGTTCAAATCTTTTTTTAATTTTAAATGAACTTTTGATTTCATTTTCATCAGAACCCTTTTGGTCTATTAAATGTTCTGCATATATTATTCCTCTCTCTTTCTGTAAAACTCGTTTTCGTTACCTGATGTCTCCACTTCTTCTGTGTTTTGGTCAACCAGAATTATCTCGTTAACCATTACTACATTCCGAGGAAGTCTCCAAACGTCGCTATTGATTTCGTCTTTTCCGTCAGGACATGGCTTATAGCTCAGGGGAATATTGGCTCGATAACGACGCAGAAGTAGAGATCGGAGAGCCGAGTTCGAATTCCAGGTATTTATTCGTCTTCTTCCTACAGCTATGGGTTAAATAATAGAATAGATTGAGTTCCATAACCTTTATTGGCAACCAGTCAACCGCAGAAAGTAATGGCAATCTACCACAGGAAAATCTTCTGCCTATTTAGTCATGTCTCTTCCAAGTCATGGTCGCCCATGCGTGTACTCAGTCAGACAAGGGCCATACGTGATACATGCTTTGGGTGATCATGTCTCGAAAGAGACATGACTGACTGGGCAGAAGATTATCCCGTAGTAGGTTGTCATTGCTTTCTGCGGTAGACTGATTTCCGAACAAGGCTATAGAATCAAATCTGTCCTATTATTTAACCCATAACTGGAGGGAAGAGACGGATTAATACCTTTCCCAAGGGTATTTGTGCGTAAGTGAATGCAAGTTCAACTGGAATTTGAACTTGGCTCCTTGATTTATCGTTCTGAGTCGATATTCACTGCACCACAACGATGGCAATTAATTGACTGACTAGCTGACTATTTGAATAGAAATATAAAATACAGTTACTGAAATCTTTGTGTCAGTATCAATAAGAAAAGGCATACAATCAGATTCAGTTCGTTCAGGTTAAACAATCCTGAGAAAATAAAAAAAATAGGTTGAGTTTTTGCGTCATTTTCTTCCAGGTATATTTATCCTGCTTTCGGCGAGGTGATTTTCTCGTCAGATTGTTGTTTTATTTTTATAGTTTTATGATTTCTTAGTTTGTATTCGACATGAGATCGATTTATATACACGCAGATACAATAATTTCATTGATCGGGGTTACGTTCTATTTATTTTTGCTTCGCATCGACAGGTCTTTTGGTCCAGTTAACCGTGTGCAATCAGCACGCTATGCAAAGGAAATATGCAGAGGCATTCAAAGCAGTTCTTCTTGTTGGAGGCTTTCCACGCACCCCGGCTGCGATAGATAAGATCTACTAAATAGTATTGATATTAAATGGGAGCTGGATCGATTCTTGACGACGACAACGAATGGGTTTCAGATATTTCTGTAAGTTTATATGTTCGGGCAAACACGTGCAAAGCAGAAGAGAAGCGTCTTAAATGCGTTAAAAAATATCCCCAAGTTTGAAAACATCGCTTTCCAGACGTACGTCGGCATGTAGGCAAATATCTTGATGACTGCTTCTGCCATATTAAAGGTATGATATTAAAAAAATGCCTGAATACGTCGTACGTCTATGTGGCAAGACTGGTTCTATATACGTAGGCTTTCACTCACAGAAAGTTATAACAACGTTTTTTCTTAATGGTTTACATCAGAATATCGAATTCAATATCAGAGCAAAGTACTCATTATAAACGTGAGCTAAGGGCGCGATGAGTATAATGCGAGATTTTTATTATCAGTTTTCTACGCAAAAAATTAAGCGGCGCACTATACACGGATAAGTTCTTTTCTAGGGGGATGAAAGTTTTTATAAACATTTATAAAGAAAATTTAGAAAGTCGGATTATTCACGAGTAAAAGAAAAATATTCAAATCTGCATCACATTCCGAGAAAGTAAATCCTGAAAGCTTTCACCAGAAAAAAAAAGGTTACTCGTCGAAAATTACCTCACAAATAAAGAAGAGATTTGCAACGATAGAGATATGGGCGGATGATATTTAACTGACTGACTGACTGATTTATACAGGTAGACTAAATAAAAAACTTGATATCTCTCATCTTTCGTGCCTTGTAGTACACTACGATTAATGAGACCTCGGATTTTCATTCGATTTACATCGATAGGCATACTCACATATACTTACACACGTATTTATCGATCATTTGTCATCAACCTATATATACATGATGTTAGAAAATTAAAATTAAAATGATCGGGTACATATCAAGGACCCCAAATCATATAGAAATGGAATTTACTTTTCTTGAAAGGTAAATGGATATCATTTTTGGATCTACACCCGTTTAGTCTCAAGCATGAGCGAAAAATAACAAGAGGATCCTTAGAATACATGTTTCTGATGTCCACCGTTCAGTTGAAGGCGCTGTCAAATGCGGCGTTTAAAGTTGTTGATAATGAGTTTACATTCCTCGTGTGATTGCTTAAATTTTATCAGTGATGACTTCCTTCAATACAGCAATTGTGTGGGGGTTGCCCTGGTAGATATTCTCAGTTAGAAACCCCCAGAGGAAAAATCTACGGGTTGGAACGTCATGCACTTTTGTCCCAATCTTCTATAAGGAGAAATAGTTCCATGCTTTGAGATGGTGACCTATACCGTACACGTATTTTAATGAATTTGGCATCCAACAACGCTGGGAGGGTTCACACATAGCCCCCAAAACACCTAGTTCTTTGAGTTAATCGGACTATTCAAGAAGAGGTAGGTTTCATTTGAAAACTGGGCATCATTTAAGAATTCCTCGTCATCGTCGCTTTTGCGTAAACCACTGGCATATGGCTACTCTCTTTTCCATAAGAATCTTGGTCAGTTGGTGTTTGATCTGTATCCGGTAGGGATAAAATTAGAGATTCTTAATAATAATGCGCCGAACAGAAGATACATACATTCCAAGTTCCAAAGATCTAGAAGGAAACTGGCCCTGGTTATATACATGGCGAAAGACGCATTCCGGAAGCTGAGTAAAGTATTAAGACAAGAAAATCTCACTAGAAACAAAGGAGAGTCTAGATTGCTATGTGATGTCAGTTCTTCAATACGGCAGTGAATGCTGGACAATATCATCGAAGACAAGGAAAAAAACTTGAAACATTGGAAATGTGGTTCTACAGAAGGATAATGCGGATATTATAGACCAAGCATACGAGCAACGATGAGGTGTTGGAAATTATGGCAACCAAAAGAAAATTAATACTGAGCATCAGGAAGAGACAACTGAAGTTCCTGGGACATGCAATTAGGAAGGAGGGCTTGGAGAACTTGATACTGACAAAGCAGAGAGAAGGAAAAAGTGACTGAGGAAAGCAACGGACAACATATCTGAGGAACCTGATCACGTGGATGACGGAACGGGGGTTGCGAGATGTAACAGGAGAAAGCATACTAAGAGCCACCAGAGATAGGGAGACGTGGAGAATCATGATCGCCTACGTCCTGAAAGAACAGGGCACATAGAAACAAAGAAGATTGTATATCTACATGGTGAGGGAATCATTACCCTACAATCTTCACAAGTGCCATGAGCATCAAAGTTATTGACCAACTTGAAATTCTGTATTAGGTTTTGAAATTCGTTGAAGTTGAACTTCCTTCTGTATCATGCTTCAACAATCTTATTTTCGTAATATGTCATCAGGAAAACATAATCTGATTCATTGTTCAAGAATGCCTTTATTATATTTGCTTGGATATATACAATATTAACCATTTTCTAGCAATAATCTGCAATTTAGAAAGAGAATAAAATCAACAGGGAAGATCTGAGAGGTCGCTGCTTCGTTCCAACAATTGTAAACCCACCCGTAATATATACAATTATATCTATCTATCTATCTATCTATCTATCTATCTATATATATATATATATATATATATATATTTAAAACAAGTACAAATTACAAACCACTACGAATTTGTACATTTTGTTTCGACATTGAAAGAATAATGTCTTATCAGTTAGTTAGTAATGATTGTTTTTTCAATGTCAAAACAAAATGTACAATTTTGTAATAATTTGGAATTTGTACATGTTCAAATGTATAATTTATAATAAATCTTCATTGCTCTAGTTCTAGATTGAGTACGGTTTTAGATTGATGTTTTGAGCGTTGCAAATATTCGTTCCTTATTCATTTGGATATATATATATATATATATATATATTACTCATCCACATACAAGCCTGTTTCGCCGTATTACAGCTCATTAGTGTGGCTAGACACATTCACTTGCTTCAGGAATGCAACTTGACCGAATTGGTGTCAGTCGAAGTCACTACCCACTAAGCCACAGGAGCATGGAATTCGATATATATATTTACACGATGTTTCAAATCGTTGCAACAAAAATACTAATAAATATTTCCATTTACTGAAGTATCAAAATTAATAAATTATCGATATGTAAATACACTGATATGTCGTATCAGCTTACATCTACTTCATGGAAAATTCCAGACCATTATCGGTGGTGTTCTATCACCTGGTAAGTTAATCTGAATATCAACTTAGCTTTTCACCATAAGTACAAAAGAGTCATGATATCCAGTACAAGAAGAAGGTGCTATTCTATTTATAATATGTTGATATTTTACCCCACTCGCTCAATGGTGTCATATTTATATGCAAGAAATACCTGCCCGCTGTGAGTATCGTAATTATCACACACCGATCGTTAATAATCTTGGTCATAGTTGGCTAGAATAGACTGAGGTAAGAAGCGAAACATAATGACTGAGATTAAGTCGATAATCAATGCAAAAGAGTATCCGATGCATATCCAGGAAATTTTGCTTTTGCTTTTATAAGAAATGGGTACTGTATACTGGTCGAGTTTTGGCTGGTAACGCCACGAAAGAGGATACCAGATCCAGTAACCTCACTAAATGTGCCCTGTAGAAATCTAAATATTTTGCGTTGTTTGAGGAGTTATAGTACAAATTGTTTTAGCTTATGCTTTAGTGTGGTCCAGACAAGATAATTCTATGGGTCTTAGTTGACATAAGTCACCATTCAAGCAGGTAGTGTTTCCATGGTGTACATTTACGTAAGAAAATCGGATTTATTTACAAATCATTTTAAATCACTAAATTCACAATCCACATACAAGTCGAAAAGAAAGCCGCATTAAAATGTCATGTTGCAGTATAAATCACAAGTTGACTGTTGAACAAACAGAAATGTACCTGAGCAGGTGTCAGCGCAACAAGGACCGGCTCATCGCCTCAGCAGACGGGCATCCTCGGCAACGTGCGGTTATCCATTAATTATAAATTTGAATAACATACAAAACAAAATTTCGCGTTTAATCGCAACCTATGGAAAATACTACGAATTTTTGTTCCAACCGTATATATATATATATATATATATATATATATATATATATATATATATATAAGTGAGTTCGATTTACAATCGCATTTGTTTAATTCACTTCCGCACAAATAATAATAATAATAATAATAATAATAATAATAATAATAATGGAACAAAACAACACATTGAAAGAATCCCTGGAAACCCCAGCTTAAGAGATATACAAAAAATTGTCTTATTAAGTACAGCCCACACACTAAGGAAAACTTTATCTATGTAATGCTGAGGATGATAGGGAAGATAGAAAAACATGAAATGGAGCCATAACAACACGCCACTACCTGCCTTAGGTCTCCCCGCAGACTTGGTTGGTAGTGAGACCAAAGCAGAAATCGAAATATGATGAAAAATGACATAATAATAATGGTTGTTGTGCAGTGGATATCGGTTTGGAACAAGAAATGAAAGAACCAAGTTCAAGTTCCAGTTGAATTTATTGTATTCACTTACGCACAAATCCATTTTGGAAAGGTTTTAATCCATGTCTTCTCCCTCCAGCTATGGGATTGCGTTCTGGAGCTTTGGTTGGCTATTGGTCTGCTGCTGAAAGTAATGGCAAGCTATTACGGGGAAATAATTTGCCTAGTCAGTCAGGACTGGAAAGAAACATGATCACCCAAAAGTGTATGGCAATTAAAACACACTGACTGTTATACGCACGCAAACACACACACACACATCAAGGGAAAACTTAACACGTCATTTACATTGGTTATAAATTATAATTCATTTCTATGAGCTAAATTAGCTCATTTTATCAGGCCACATTATATTCGTTCCATTCGGTACAAATATTTTCCCAATATTTTTATATTATTTTAGATAACATCCCCTGAGCTCTCTATAATAATATAACACTTAATATTTTATATTAAGTTGATCTTGTTGGATTATTTTCGCCGTTTACGGACTTGACATCTATACCCCCCACACACTACACACACACACATATATATATATATATATATATATATATATATATATATATATATATATATATATTTACATAGTATTGTGCAAAAGTATTAGGACAAGAACTGTTTTATCTTTTATGAGGCATATTAACAGAAAATAAAGAATTTAGTTAAAGTAATTTTATTTGATTTTCTCAAGAAATGCTTTAACAAGAAAAAATACTTGTTACAAAATAAATTTAATATTTAGTATAATAGCCTTTTGCTTTGATAACAGTCTTCCTTCTCTCAGGCATTGACATCACAAGCTCTTCAATGTATCTAATGGTATCTCCTGCCAAGCAGCTTGTATTTGTTTCCAAAGTGTGTCTTGTAAAGTAACATTAGATTTATCAATTTTTTTTATCCCAAATATCCCATAGATGTTCAACAGAGTAGACTGAAAATAACTTGTTTAATAGAAAATAAGAAAAATTTAATATAACTTATTTAATACATTTCTTTTAGATCTAGTTTTAAATAATTAATATTTATTAGCAATTTACTTGGCTTTTCATCCTGTATTTGAATTTCATTGAGGTTTTTAGGAAAATCACCCCTGTCCTAATACTTTTGCACATTACCGGTAGTATGCAAATGTGTTAGGACAAGGGGGGGATTTTAAACTTTATTTTGATACCTCATCTAAACTTATTTTATAAATGGAACTTTGTCTGTGTGTGTATGTATGTGTGTGTGTCTCTGTGTGTGTACATTACCTATAGACTCCGAAACGGCTGAACCAATTTTCTTGAAAATTTACACAGTTGTACTATAAGCGTCGTGAGTGTTCTTAGCTAGGTTTTTTGTCGAGGTACGCCCGATAAATATCGAAAATCGATAATCGAAAAGATCAGGTTATAGAAGGAGTGGTCCGATTTGAATCAAATTTGATACACTCATAGACAAAGACATAAGAAACGATATTCAGAAGTTTTAAGGTTGTAGTTCTTACAATAGTGCAGAAAATCGATAATATATATATATACATATATATATATATATATATATATATATATATATATATATAAAGCAAGATGTTTGTGTGTGTGTTTGTTTATCTGTCTGTATGTCCTTTATACAGATCCACAATTTTTATCAGATTCTCACCAAACTTCAAAATTTGACTTTCATCCATTCATTTTTCTTCCAGTATACGGTTTCACTTTAACTAGAAACAACTATTGCTTTTTAGTCTTTCGTGCCAACGTCCAATGAGTCTGAGCTCCAGAACCATGGATTAGTTTTAAAGCTTTCATTACACCCGAGCTACGCCGGGCTATACTGCTAGTAAAAAAGAAAATAGTTCTTGTCCTAATATGTTTGCACAGTAATATATATATATATATATATATATATATATATATATATATATATATATATATATGGTGTGTGTGTGTGTGTGTGTGTGCGTGCGTGCGTGTGTGTGTGTGTGTGTGTGTGTGTGTGTGTGTGTGTGTGTGTGTGATTTTATTTTCAGTAATAGTTTTAATGATAATGATTTATATTTTATTTGCCTGTTATCTAAATATGTTCATTTGTTTCCATGGAGTTTTTGTCACAATCTTTTACCACTACGACTTGTGGTTTTGACACACTATAAACAAATGGATAGAATTGTTAAGATTTCTTTTTAATACTAGACGAAACTAAGCAAAAGAAAATACAGAATTGAATTGAAAGAACATCGAAATAATCCAAAGCATTTGGGGTATTTTTTGTCCCTTTTACTTAGTTTAATCTTTTTCATTTCTCATGTTTTGTCTTTTTCCCTATTCTTTATCCTTTCTTCTTTTTTTCTTTCTTTTCTTCATTCTTTTTATTCTCCTTCCGCTCTATTACTTTTCGTTTCTCTTAATTCTTATGATTGTTTTCGTTTTCTTTCCTTTTTTAACTTTATTTGCTTTTTCTTTTTTATTGTTCGTCTCTTTCTCTTCTGTAGATTTTTCTTTTATCTGTTTATATTTCCTCGTATTTCTTTTATTATATTTTTGATGTGGCCCTGGAATAAATGTCACAAGAAAGACTTGGACACGGTATACTGTTGGAAACAATATTATATTAAAAAAGAAAAAAGTGTACAGAGGAAATAGAGTATAATAGTACTTAGAGCCGGAACGGCCTACTAACAAATGAGTATCGTAACTGCTGTTATTTACTACTACCGTCGAGATTAAATAACTCTCAGTATTTATGTATTCCTGTAGAGTACATATTAGTGTGTAGGTAATTCCCCACAACAATTTTACATTACTTTTTCAATTTTTCTATCTTTTATCCGGTCTTTCTTTTCTTTCCTCATGTGCATAATTGCTTTCTGCTTCTGGTTTCGTTTATTTTACTTTACATATTTGTATTTTGATTGAAATATTCATTTATTTATGTCTTTATTTCTTTACTTTCATTTTTATTTTCTCATTTCCTCTTTTCTTTCTCTAATTTTTCTTTTTCTATTTGTATCTTCCTTTCACTTATCGTTTCTCCCATTTCTTAGTCATTTTCCTTACCTTCTTAATTCGCTTGTTTTTTCAAATCTGGCAGCTGGGATCTCGTCTGACAGAGGTCTAACAGATTAGTCGGGGAAAAAAAACTGGCTGGTCATATTCAATGTCTTTAAACCAATGACGTTTCATAACCGCTGAGCTGACAAGAGATGTTTTATTCTAGCGATGAACAGGTGTTTTCTCAGAGAAGCACTCCGTCTTGAGTGCTTATTCGAACTCATAAATACAATTTATCGCTAAAGATGCTGGTAAAATCGTCGTTTTCCTGTACTACTTCAGTAAGTACTTGATTCCTCTTGTTATCCTCTACTATTTTAAGAGAAACAAATAAGACTGAAAATGAAGTCAATCAGTTAATTAAGTGCCATACTTGATACACGCTTAAAATACTTATTTAACTTTATTTCATTTCAACACTTCTTTCCTCATTTTTCTTCTTTTCAATTCTTCAACTTTTCATTCGTTTTCACTTTCACTTCTTCGTTTATTTTTTTATTTTCTCTTTCTTTTGTTCTTTTTTCTTTTTTTATCTTTAATTTTATTTATTTTTTGTGCCATTGTTTTTTTTATTTTCTGATTTTTTCTTTTTGCTTTAATTTTAATCTATTTATTTGTTTTTTAATTGTTGTTATTTTTTCTATTTTTTCTTTTTCATTTCCGCCTTCCCTTTTTTGTTTTCGCTCATTCCTTGTCATTTTTTTCCTTATTTCTTTCTTACATTCTTTTTTCTTTCTTTTTTTCTTTCTTAGTTATTTATATTTTTCTGTTTTCTTTCATTTTTTTTCATTTTCATTTGCTTTATTGAAATTCTTTTCGCCAATTCTTGTTCTTCTTCTGTTTTTATTTTTATTTCAATTTTATCTTTCTTTTTTTCTTCTTTTTTATTTCTTTTTTCTTTAATTTAATTTATTTTTTGTGCCATTTTTTAAAAAAAATTTTCTGATTTCTTGTCCTCCTTCTGTGATGTTTCGTTTTTACTATCGGCGTTTTTTCTTTCTTATTTCCGTGATCAATCTTTTGATGAATTACTTTCTATTTTTCATCGTATGAACATGGCTGGTTTGGATACTGATTTTATTGTTAAGTGCCGCGTCCCAAACCGCTTCATTCTAAGTATATTGACACCGTTGTTTTCGCGTGCTCGTGAATTCGAGCTAAGTTGACCGTTCGATTACATGTGACCGAATTTCGGCAAAGAATCAGAAATGGTAGACAGCATAGAGAAATGTAAAGCGAGAATGGAAAAAAGGATAGCAAACAACAACAAAACAAAATGAAATATAATTGGAAGAAAAGACTAAGACTTGACTATAGTAAGCAATCGTAATGATAAATGAAGGTCACACAGACAGCTGGACGGATGGAAGGAGAAAAGGAAGAATTTTTTATCAAAGGAAAATGAAGTATATAATTATGGAATTAAAGAAGAGATTTTCTATCAGTATGCTGTAACGTGGTAGAAACAAGAAAGAATATTTTTTTCCGTCGAGCAAAGAATGGTTATAGCTGAGAATGTGATTTTTAAAGAAAAAAGAATTCTACTACTGGTTTCAGTCGGAGTCGCTAAATTTTTTTAGCGTGTTGCATAAAAGCGAAGTATACACTCGCCAGTCACCGGAAAAACACAATTCATGGCCAAAAAATTATGCATGAATCGCAGAAGTGGTAGCTGGTTTTATTTAAATTTCTCTCTCTCTCTCTCTCTCTCTCTCTATATATATATATATATATATATATATATATATATATATTGGATTCATGTTTTATTCGCCTGATGATTGATATCGTATGAAACTACGAATAGCGGATATTGTATAATGTTATGACTATCATATATTGCAATTAAGCTCTGCCGACTTTCCAGTGTGCGTTGTTTATTTATATTTTAAATATTTAGCTTCTTTTTAGCCTTAACATATTCTTTTTATTTTTATACACACATGCTAACACACATACACACACACACACACACACACACACACACACACACACACACACATATATATATATATATATGCTGAAAATCAGGGCTTGTTGGTTAAATGTAATCATGAAGACAATTACATGCTGCGCCAATTAGCTGCTAACTGAATACAATGGAGAAATATTTTCGATTTCGAAGGCGTTGACTGTATCAATTACCAACGGAATCACGAGGGTTAACAAGGTAGTGATCTCGGTCGATGTCTATCTCTTAGCTGAATTTGTTCAATCTTTATTTCGGCATCTGATAAGTAAGTTAATCCTGAAACCGACAGGCATGCCTATAATTTTTAGAAAGACTGTCATTCTATACGTTTGAGATGTTTATTTTTAAAATATTCGAGGCGTATTGGTGAATCAGTAATACGAGAAACGTTGTTTCTAAGTTTAAATTATAAGACGTTAAAATTTTATGTTTTTATTTTTTGACGTTGCGTGTGTCTACATGAAATATTTAGCCTTTTTTTTTGTATATACCACATTGTCACAGCTTTAGTTTTGATAGGAAAAGAGATGTGTTATATAATACTGAAGTAGATTTTTTAGGGACAAAATAAAATACGTTGAAATTGTTTGGCATTTTTTTTTGTCATTTGATTACCGATTAATCGTCTATAAATCGATGCCTGAGCGTTTGCTTTCTGGCAATGAAGCCCGCGAATCTCATCACCATCCATTTGTCAGAAAGGCCTGAATCCATCTTGTACATATACAAATCAAATAGAATACTGCTGTAATATATGGCCAGGCGCTCCTGCTATTCATCTCAGTGTTCTCGACAGGCTCCAAAGAAGAATCTGTAATGTGATAGGTCCTGACTTGTCAGCTCCATACTCCAGCCATTTTTCTCACCAGCGGGATGTGGCTTCCCTCTATGCTAAAAATATTTTCATGGCTTCTGCTCTGACGAACATAAGTCACTGGTGCCACCGCCACAAGAATTTACTCGTGCAACCAGACAAGTAACAAGGTCTCACCTATTTACATTTAGATCAAACAAATGCAGCCGACAATTTCATTCCAGTAGCTTCTTTTCTCGCACTTCCCGTCTATGGAACTCCGTTCCATAGACTTGCTTTCCTGAAAGCTACAACCCCCAGGAATTAAAATGTAATGTCAGTTCCCGTCTCTTATACACTTGACTTCAGTTTATTTTACATCACCCTGTATATCATGTTCTTTTCCTTTCTCTCTACCTTCGTAACTTTCTTCACACCTGTGTTCCCATCTTTTCTCTGACATCCCCTGTAACTGGTTCATCTTTCTCTTCCCTCTCCTCCTGTCTAAACGTTTATTCTTATGTAGTACCCTGCGCATCAGTGGCAGTACCGCCTTGCTTGGGGTCAAACGATAAAAAAAGGTGATTTCTTGATATTATCGGTCTAGAGGTGATCCCAGCGTGTGGCACATTTGGAAAGTACCTGAAAACAATACCACGAATAGGCCCAAGCCGTGTAAGTGAAATTGGGGAGATGGCTCCCTCTGAGGAGCCGTCAATGGGTGTGCTAACTCGAAGTCACAAGTAATCGTGACCGAGGATTTGAGCGTCCTGTCCTGGTTCAGATTTAAGTTGGTTCATACTGGATAACGCGTTCTCACACAGATATTGTAACTAAGATATTCTCTGCATTGTTGCAGCATAAACTACAGCTGGGCTCTATCATCGTTGAACAAATACAAGTGTGCCGAAGTAAGTGACTGCCATGGGGATTAGCTAGCCGCCTTTGTAGACAGGCATCCCCGGATATGAGTGACCATCTATACATATACAATCTTTTATCATACGAGTTGCAAAATATGTGGCTAAGATGTTGTCGATTTTTGAAGACACATCAAAATTTGTAAAGCTCTGCTCTGTTGATACACGTGATGCGACGACCTCAAATGAAACAAAATTTCAGAAACAATTTTTAAGATGATTAAAAGGTGGAGATCTTTCCCCACAAAATTAGACCGTCCGATTCAATTAGACTCCGTCCATATGGGTTATCAAAAATCCACAAAGATGTGGTACATTTAAGTCCTACTTTTGGAATTATAGAGTCAGCCCAAAATAAGGTCACCAAATGGCTTTCTTTAGTGTTGGAATCTGTATTGCAACACTTAAGTTAATTTTGTATAAAGGATTCTTTTTAACTTGTTGATCTTATTCGAAACAGTTTTTCTTCCTGTGTTCTTTTGATGTGTGATTTTCATTTACTTGTGTCCCTATTTTAGAGACAATTAACATTTGCTAAAATTTGTCTTATCGGAGTTCATTATCTTCCCTGAGTATTCCTGCAACGGTATTTCTCAAATTGATGAAATTTGATATGTCATCTGTGGAATTTAGCTTCGATTATATCATGTGTCGACAAATTGACGTAGTTGCTATGGTGTCTTTTTTTGGTTCAGCACTGGCCAGTATATCTGTGGGCTTTCATGAAGAGAGAATATGTTGTAGTTCGCTTCGTTTTCAAATGTATTGTCGGTATGTTGATATAAGTTTTGTTTATCTAATAGTGAAATTAAGGTTGATCAGTTCCTCTATTTCTTTAATGGTCTTCATCCATCCTTGATGTTCACGGCTGCGAAAGAGACAACTTACCTTTTTGGATGCTCTGATATATTGGACAGCAACAACATTTCTGTTGTGGCCTTGTTAGGGGCCAAAAATAAAGACACAATGAAGGAATAAAGTTAAACAAGTATATTTGCAAAGAACAATAGTACAAAACTCATACCAAATTAGAAGGTAAAACAGCATGACTGTTTGGTCCGGCTGTCAGATCTGCTTGAATAGATTCTGCCGACAAAGCAGAAACTGCTGTTTATTTATAGTTGGAATTGTTCATGTGTGGATGGGTAAATTATAACACCCGACTCCTAAGTATCAACTTCTCAGGAATAGTAATACTTTTTTCTCTTTGGATTAATGATGATAGTATCCATCAATTTTTTCCTCTTTAAACGGCGATGTTCCGGGGCCACTTACAGAACTGGCATACCAAAATTAACGTAAACAACATCCATGACCTCTCTCTCTCTCTCTCTCTCTCTCTCTCTCTCTCTCTCTCTCTCTCTCTCTCTCTCTCTCTCTCTCTCTCTGTGGGTGTACCCCTATCTTTCTTCAGAGCTCTTTTCTTTTTGTGTCAACAGAGCGTTCGGCCTGTTCGTTGGAGCGTTTGTGATATGGAGCGATCGAGATTGATATGGAAAATCTTACAAGCATCCTTAAAATTGCTGGACGTAAATTGTGTCTAATTGTCTGACACTAAACAATCGACATCCTCAAATCTGGTAAACAGTTCGTGTAGGAAATTGATTGTCACTTCTGCAATGGGATTTCTACATCTAAAAATTTTGAGCCACTCCTAGTATTTGTCTTTTTTCAAACTTCGGTAATCGGAGCACGTAAGTTCCGCACTTTGAGAATAAACAAATAAAAGTTTGCCAATCCTAAGAAACTGTATATGATAGAAACAATTTCGAGAGCCTTAATAGCTGTAGCCCGTTCTGGATCTGATATTATTCCATATTTATCAATAATGTGTCTCAAATCTCACAAACATCCTTAAAATTGTAGATGCCGTGTTTGTTCGTCCCTGTTTTGTTTCTTTGAGAAGTAGCTTGTCAAACAGATACCTGATTTTACGCGGAAATATTACCTCGGCTGTAGATAATGATGACTACATCACCCTTGTGACTTGGAGTTAGCACACCCATTGACGGCTACATAAAAAGTTGCATTTGGATTATTTCAATTTGAATCCGTACTCCTGAATTCATGAGAAGACTTTACGAACATGTTCCTTATGCTGTTCTACATTTTGACTTATTAATATGTATGTCGGTTCTTTTAAGTCTGTCGGGTTCTTCATTTATTTGTGGTAAAGAGGCGAAAGGCACAGTTCGTTCATTCTTAAACACTGGCTGGATGTCATCTTTTAACTCGAATTTTGCTTTTATCTTATAAAAACCGACCAAGGCCCCCAGAAAAAATTCCGGGGAAGTATCTTTTAAATCACTTTTAGATTATTTGATTCGGTGGTTAGGTTTTCGAGTTTTTGGAAAAATTAATTAACTGGCGTGTACTGCAAGTTAAATTTTTCCATACAGTCGGTGCTGAATAATTTTTCTCTATTCTTTAATTCACACTTTTTTAGTTTTAACTTTATCTCTTACAAATTACATTAGGGATGAATTCTCCCGTAAACCTGATATTCTCCTTAGTCACAGACCTGGCCATTTTATTAGTTCTTAGCAAGTTTGGTTTTCCCAACTTTTTACAAGTGTGTAGATTTATGATTGTTAAATCTGAACCAGAATTTATCTGGAGTTTAATACTTTCATTTAGGATTTGTACTTGCACGTATTTTTTAATGATTAACCCGTCTAGCTCATCTGATATTGTGTTTTTTACGCAACCATTAATCTTTTTCTTGCTCGACAATATGAGCTCTTGTGCCCAACACGGCTACAATTTAGGCACTTTTTCTTCCAGTAAGGGCAGTCATTATACCAGGTAATGACTAACAACCGGAACACGGTTTAGGGGGTAAGTTGTCTTATTTCTTTGTCGATTAGTTTGATTTAGAATGAGAATTAAATTGTTTTTTCTTTTGGCGTACTTTACTTATGTGAACTATGACAGATTTCTCGGTATTTTTTCGAATTTTGACGTACGCTTACGAATCTCTGACAGTCTTCCGCTATTTATTGGAGAGTAAAGTTTGGCTCATTTTCTAATTTATTTTGAAATTTACGTCTAATTTCAGCGTCTTTAGCTCAAACGAGTTATGGAACAAATATCAGACACTTGAAATTATTCGCACTCAATTCTGACATTTTGAAATCGTCTCGGTGCTTGTTCACGACCGACGTAAATGTAGTGTAATCTTCACTATTCTCTCTGATTAAATTCATACACTTCCATCTCTTATGAAAGAGGGAAGTTTTAGAACTAAAAAGTTCTGTAAAAATTTTAACCGCTTTAGTAAATGTTATTTTGCTTATTTTACATGGTAAAATATAGTTCACAAATTTGTTATGCTTTGTGGTGCATAGTTTTTGAACCACTCCTAGTAAACTGAGGCGTATAAATCTTCTAAAATAGGAGGCAAAGTTATATCCTCTTCCGAAGAATATATAGAAAAGTCTATTGCGTTCCAGATCGTGTTTTGTGAGAATACATTTTCTTTTTCACTAATTTGTTTCCTGTTCGCCAGTTCAAGCAAGTTTCTTTGCTGTTGTTGAGTTTGAAGTAGAATTTGTTCGAGATTTTGATGTCTGATTTCCCTTTGTTTTTAAATTCAGGCCGTTCTTTGTTTTAGCTTGTTTTTAATTTAAAGATTTATTTTTGCTTGCTTTTGAATTTCAAGTTGTTCTTTTTCTATATCGGCTAGAGTTGCTCTATTCTTTTTCGCTACTCAAGTTGCTTCTCTAGCCATTTAAGTACGCGTTAGTTTTGCTGTTCAAGTGAAAACTTAAGAAAATCGAGCATGGCAGATTTTATTTATGTTTTTCCGTGTCATCTTTTAGGATTAAATCGAAATATAGATTAACTGAAGCGAATAATAAATAATTTTAATTTCTTACTCACTCAGGGAATCACGAGTGCCTTTTACTCTGGAAAAAAAACATGAATACTCGTAGTCTAGAAACTCACGTTAAAGTTTAGTGTTAGTTAGTTACACTTTATTTTTCGTTCGGTATCCTTTTCTGGTATGTGCGTTGTGGCGCAGTGGATATCGGTTCGGAACGAGAAATCGGAGAGCCGAGTTCGAATTCATTGCATTCACTTACGCGCAAATACCCTTGGGAAAGGTATTAATCCGTCTCTTCCTTCCAGTTATGGGCTAAATAACAGGACAGATTGGGTTCTATAGCCTTGGTCGGCAACCAGTCTACCGCAGAAAGCAATGGCAACCTACTGCGGGATAATCTTCTGCCCAGTCAGTTATGTCTGTTTCGAGACATGAAGGCCCATGCGTGTATCATGTATGGCACTTAACTGACTGATTCTTTTCTGGGTTGCAAAATATTGCTGAATAAATAAAAAAATAGAATTCCGTGAGTCCAATGTTGAATCAATCGTTTTAGGGCCCTGAAAGGTCCTTAAGAATACTCGTAACTAATTTGTTGTGGTTTTGTTAGGGTTCATAAATAAAAACACAATGAAGGAATGGAGTTAAACAAATATATTAACAAAGAGCAGTAGTACAAAACATTTACCAAATAAGAAGGTAACCAGCGTGTCTGTTTGGTCCGGCTGTGAGAGCTGACTGCTGGAATAGACTTCCGTATTTTAGGTGGGTTATCGACAGTGTTGTAGAAAAATTTCAAAACCACCATGGCACTTCTCCTTTTGGGGACGCCTCAGGCGCCGGACAATAAACTCAGCCCCCTTGCCAGGAAGAGGTAAAGCCTGGAGGGATCTCCTCTGGGGTTTGGCACCCTACGGTGTATTTTTTAGCTGCATGTCCGTCCTCGGACATACATGCAACCAAGCCAGGCTCTGCCCGAGGACAGAGACGCAGCTGAGAGATGACTCGAATTCCAGCCTCTGCTGGAATAGATTTCAGCCACAAACAGAAAGTGCTGTTTATTTATAATTGGTAGAATTTATGTGTGCAGGGGTAAATTACCATAACAATTTCTTGCCTCAGTAAAAAAAAAATCTACATCTGAGGTGTTATATACGCGGTGGGACTCATTTTGTCCGAGGAAGCGAAAGATAAAATTCATTAAAACCCAAACTCATAGGGGGCTAATGATTTGTTTTGAGGTTTTTTTTTTGTTTTGTTTTTTTTTTTTGAGTTTTTCGATTTTGTGGCGGAGACCCTTATGCGGTGTTAGATATCCTCCCAATTTTGTAACCCGCAACAAGATTGCTGATTTACAAAAAAGTCAAGCCATTGAAAAAACGCCCTGGTTATCTCCTAAATTTCCTAGATTAAAACTGGCTGTAGAAACCTGTCTAAGCAGACTTCATTAAATATTTGCACTTGCTATTTTTCGGCTAAGGTCCGTGTAGTTTTTTTTACCTAGTATATTTTTGTATTCTAGTCACAAAGTTGTTTGCCCCACTTATCAAGTAAATTCTGTTTTCTATAATTGTAGTTGTTTTTGTGGGGCCAACTACATATGGAGAACTGCGCAGCGTCTACACATGAGAATAAAACATCACGTACAAAGTAAAATCAGGAATCATACCTTGGCTTCTTATGAATCTATCCCAAATATTTGTTGTTCTTCAATATGTGATCACCTAATAAATAACAGAGTCTTCTGCTGAGTTCAGTGTAGACTGGTTCTTTAAACGCTACTATCATTCCCTCGCTCTTGGTCAAATCTCTGCTTCCGATCGTAGAAGGACTCGGACGAGGCTTCACCGAAGAGGAGAGCCTCGTTTGGGGTGAATAGTCAAGAGCCCAACACATACTTAAGCTGGGTCTACGGGATATTTTGGCTGAGATTAAAGTCTCAGAATCTCGACTTTAATTAACTAAGTGTCATATACGCCTTGATGGGAAGGTGATAAATACAAGTGTTGACCGGTTTTCAAATTATTATTATTATTAGGTCATAATATAATAAGGAGATTATAAGATTGATCGAAAATCTGATCTTGACGAGCGATTTCTTGTAAAACACTGGAGTCGATCAAGAAGAAAAACCAATTATTACTGTTTTACTATATATATATATATATATATATATATATATATATATATTTGTTTTTCTTTAATCCGAAGTGGAAGAGTAGGAAGGTAAATTCCAAGAACCTGATCTTAATTAATATTAAAAACTTTTTAACATTAAAAAGTGATGCAGGCAGAGAGCTGTATTAAGAATACAGAGCCAATATAAATTAGAGGAAATTTTCAAAATTCAAAGGTGCCGGGTGTACATTTCGACATAAGATCTCAATAGAGATTCCACGTCACGTCAGTGACATTGTTTTGGTCCAAATGGCGAAGGCCCTAGGGTAAAGTGTGGAAAGGGCCAGGTTAACAACGGTCACAAATTAGAACAGGTAGTGGTGGGGATACAGGGTGTAGAGACATTGATGGTGGATGTTTTTGTGTTGCCGTCCTTATAACCACTCTGAAGATGGCTCATGTGATCCGAAAGCTTAGAACCAACTTAATAAAAAATTATCCAAATGTTGGAGAATTTTTGTCTTTATTTTCAACTGAAATTAAAGCTAAAATACGATGTTTAGAACGGCTCATGATTAAACATAGACATTCATTTTCTCTTATATTTAACAGTACATGTTTAGAAAATTATTTGATGCCTCGATACAATACATACATATATATATATATATATATATATATATATATATATATATATATATATATATATATTTGTAACTAAACAGATGGGCGCCACTTCGATCATGCAGACTTGGATGTTTCGTGGGCTTCATTATACGCATACTCATCAGTATTTTTTCTATTATTCTGCTAATATTTTTCACTATTTGTGTGTTGATATACTCTTGTGAATGTGGTGTTATTTTTGCCTTCTTGAATAAATCTGTGGCTGTGTGCTATATAACCATATATGCATTATCGAAAACCACAACCATCTCCTAACGTATTCAGACGCATACCTATATCCACAAACAAAAGTGCATCAACGAGTTCCTTCAACATAAAACAGTCAACGTAAACAATATATCCGAATCAGCATTAAGAAAATTATTGGTTATTCTTTCAAGCTAGAATACACAAACGAAAATAAACCCAAGTAAAACAACAGAAAATGAAACATAATCTGGTTCAACCTACCCTATAATAATACAATGAAAACAAAAATTGAAAACATATTGTTCAAAATAACTGAAAAACATATCCCAATATACAGCAAACTATCAAAAATCATTAACAAAACACTGTAAAAATCAGTTTCATTTGCATCGATAACATGGGGAAAATTATAACCAAACACAATAAAAACAAGTGCTTAACAAAACATATGACAGCTACAACATACGCCAAAAAACAACACGAATAAATGCAGTGGTCGAAACAAAAACAACGGTCCACTTAGCAGCAAATGTCTAACCAACAACATAACATATAAATCTACAGTAACAAATAATATTGACATAGAATAAAAATATAGGAGCCACACAAACAAAACAAACAATTACAAAACGTTATTCAAACGTTATTCAAAACAGAAATTCACCTTTAAAATCATCTTTAAAAAGTAAAGCAAAAAATTTATGGGGGATGCAAAAACTTTTTGCTACTTAAATACTAATACAAAAAAAACAAATAAATACAGTATAAAACTCAAATATATAGCAACCAAAATTCATCGCACCCAAAACCCTGTCACATTTCACAAATACCAAATGAAAATCAATCAGAAAAGGAGAACTCTAATATCAATAACAAACAAATACGGAATTTACCCAGCAAACCCGTTAACAAAAACCACATGTAAAACAAACACATACCCTACCACAATATAAAATAAAACTTACTGTTACGTTCATTACAACGCAATAATACACATACGCAATTACATAGCAATGGACAGACACACACGCACACACACATGTATACATCTGATATATATGGTAATAATAAAGTAATAAAAATGTAAAATTACAAATAAAAATGTCGCACAAAAAGAAATGCACAAATAATATCAACTAATCTATCAACAAAAAATTTGCCAATTTGCATTAAAAGCACATACACAGTTATCACCCAAAATTATACGGATATGTTTGCGAAAGTGTGAGCACACGTATGTAAACACAGATTCAGACGCAAACACAGTCAGACGTGGACATACGTACAAACACACACACACACACACACACACACACACACACACACACACACACACACGCATCTATACAAACATTTAAGGTCACTCCTAAAGCGAAGGGGTCAACACTATCAAATAATCAATCCAATCTGTTCTATTATTTAACCCATAATCAAAGGGATGAGACGGATTAATACCTTTCCCAAGGGTATTTGTGCGTAACTGAATGCAACGAATTCGCCTAGAATTCGAACTCGGCTCCCAGATTTGCCGTTTCGAGTCGATATTCACTGCACCACTAAATAATAAAACACTGAAAATCCAGCACTTCATAAATTTCAGAAGAAAACCAGAAGAAACCAGAAGTTAAAAAAAATAACAACTAATAAGAGAGGAGATAGCCAGATAAAATAATATTCATCAAACGGACAAATAACACACTCAGATTTACAGACGCCAAAGTATCAAATAACACTAGTTCCACAATAACAAATAAACACACAAATATTAAAAATTGCCAGCGGAAAAAAATGGGCAAGCTCTGTTGAGTGAACGTATGCTTAAACGTTCGCGAAACTTCTAACATCCGCTTGCCGATCATTTAAGTGAAAATATTTTTCTATATTAATTCTGTTAATGCTGCATCTCCATTACTGAGAATAATATACCCCGGTTATTGTAATAAAGGGTTCGATTCGAAATTTCTAGCACCTGAAGAAGGCTGGAGCGTACAACGGCCAAAACGTCGTAAAAATGGCAACAAAGATGAGGACAATAGTCTGAATAACTTAAATATTGTAAATACTACCACATCTCAGAAATATAGACAAATACTCCATCCCTGATATCGAGCACTTTATTGCAAAGCCTGCTTGCTTTAAATGCCTTTCTTCTTGTAAACCACTGAAAGTCACCAGTTTTAGTTTCAATCTTCCAACTTAATATATATATAACCTAGCAGTATAGCCCGGCGTTGCTCGGGTGTAATGAAAGTTTTAAAACTAATCCTTGGTCCTGGAGCTCAGACTCACCCTAAAGAATATTTGTGTGAAGTTTGGTGAGAATCGGATAAAAGTTGTGGATTTGTACAAAGGACATACAGGCAGATAAACAGACACACACACAAACATCTTGCCTTTTATATATAAATATATTATCGATTTTCTGCACTATTGTAAGAACTGCAACCTTGAAACTTCTGAATATCGTTTCTTATGTCTTTGTCTATGAGTGTATCAAATTTTATTAAAATCGGACCACTCCTTCTATAACCCGATTTTTTCGATTATCGATTTTCGATATTTACTGGGGGTACCTAGACACAAAATCTTGCTAAGAACACTTACAGACGATTATAGTACAACTGTGTAAATTTTCAAGAAAATCGGTTCAGCCGTTTCGGAGTCTATAGTTAATGGACAAACACATACACAGACACATACACACACTGAGACAAAGTTCCATTTATAAATAAGTTTAGATAGATAGATATATATATATGTGTGTGTGTGTGTGTGTGTGTGTGTGTGTGTGTGTGAATGTTTTAGACTGAGACCGATTAAGTATAATCTTATTTTCCTAATGTACATAGAAAAATCTGCTAGCTAAAATGTTCCATTTTACTGATAGTAATATTTATTTCTACAACCTTTATATATATATATATATATATATATATATATATATATACGTATGGGTGTGTCTGTGTGTTTACGTACGTGTGTGAGCGTGTGTTTGTGTGAGTGCCCATGTGTGGTGTAGGTGTGTCCCTCAGCACGCATTGCTACTGTTGACATTTTTACGTAATTCTTTAGATTGGGATTTTTTTTTAGATTCCTCCTACCTTTACTCCATTGAAAATATTAGCATGGAAACAGAAAACGGAGACTAAGCGAGAAAAGTAAACGATGAACACACAGGCTGCCGCTGACTTCGAACACGAAAAGCAGCTCCTCACCGCACCCACCCAACCATAACTCGACACGCCCAATGCCGCTACCAGTCTAGCATTCCAACGTTCCTCACCCGGTTTTTTCCCAATCTTTCCAGATCAATATCTGAACGATATTACAGCAGGTTGTGTCGTATGCAAGCAGGAAGGATTACATCCGGGCCGCTCCGTTATATTAGGGACCGCACATCACAATACCTTGGCACCGTCAGCTACAACTTGACATATCACCATCTGTCGGAAAAAATTTCAGCTTGTCCCCTTGTTATTTCTGTTTTTTTTTCTTTTGATGATTGATCTCCGATTCAATGTTACACTTGTAACGTACCACTTGCTAACGTAGCCCTAATTGTTTAAATTCCTTGCAAAGCAGCTGCCAGTTCATAATGTCTTTTCCCCTTTTTCTGTCAAATATTTTTCTGTTTTTCTCTATTCTATCGCTCTCTACCTCTTTCTCTCTCTCTCCCTCTCTCTTCCCTTTCTCTCTCTCTCCCTCTCTCCCCCTCTCTCTTCCCTTTCTCTCTCTCTCTCCCTCTCTCTCTTCCCTTTATCTCTCTCTCTCTCTCTCTGTAATCCCTTTTACATTTTATATTCGTTTGGAATTTTGTTTGCCTTATACAGTTATTTTGAAGCCATCGGGAGATGGTTAATTTTTTTTTCAATTCGGCCTTGTGTCAAACATAACTAAACTCTCTACATTTTACAAGTTTATGCAGAATTATCAGAAGGTTATTTTCGTTGGGTTGGTATTAGAAGGATTTCATCATAAGGTTATTTCTCGGCAGTTTGGAATGTGTAGAATTGTGTGGAATAATGTAAGAATAAAATATACATTTTTCTTGTTAAAATAAAAAATTTATTAAAAGGAAAGAATAACGGAAGTTGTAGAAGTTAATGTGCAATTAGAAACATTATTAAGAAGTTAAGAGTAGAGTTCGTATTCAATGAGAAATTTAAAGGTATCAAAATTTGAAGGAAATGTTCATAGCAGTAATTTAAAGGTATCAAAATTTGAAGGAAATGTTCATAGCAGTAATTTTTGAAAGAGTATATGCGTATGTATGTATGTATGTATGTATGTATTCAGTAGGAATGTCTTTGGATGGAATAGAAGTAAAAAGAATCAGCACGTGAGAAGGAAAGAGAAAGAGGAAAAATGTCCGGATCACTTGAAGCTTTTCTCGTTACATTTTAGCTTGTTGTCTATGCTGCTTCCATGTGTGTCTGACCTGACTGACGCTGATCAACTCTTTTTATTGTAATCTAGACGTTTCGCACTTACTCGCGAATGGCTTGCAAGTTGCTCCCATTATTCAAAAACCAATTTAACACCTACTGGTTTCGACTTTTTCTTTAAGCACATGGTCAATCATTTTTCTATTTGGGAAAAATCCGGATTTTGCACGTCATGGTGAATTTTTGTAAAAGTGAAGAAGAAGGTTAATTTTAATTCTTATTTTTCCAATCCCCACAATTTCATTTTTTTATTTTTCCTCAGCAGTTTTCATTTTTTTCCTACTCGTTTTTGCTCGTATCCGTACTCTCTCATCTAAATACACTTTCTTGCATTTGTTCTCAATATTTTTCATCTATATGTCGTACCCCTTCAAGACGTCGGCGATCATGGCTCTCCACATCGCTCTTAATATCTCTGCTCTTGTTATTCTACTCAGTTCCTACTCCACTATCTGCTCAAGTCTGTCAAGTATGCTGTTCGTTGTCTCTCTTTCCCTCTATCTGTCCCGTAAGCATAAGGTTCTCTAAGCCATCCTTCCTCATTACATGTCCTAAAATATTTTAACTATCTTTTCCTGATGTTAAGAAATCGTTCATTTTTTTGTATCCAGTCAGCCAGTTAAATGCCATACGTGATACACGCTTTGGGCGATCATCTCTCGAAAGAGATATGACTGACCGGCAGAAGATTATCCCAAGTAGGTTGCCATTACTTTCTGCGGTATACTGGTTGCCAGCCAAGGCTATAAAGTCCAGTCTATACTATTATTTAACCCATAACTGGAACGGATTAATATCTTTCCCAAGGGTATTTGTGCGTAAGTGAATACAAGGAATTCAACTGGAATTCGATCTCGGCTCCCTGATTTCTTGTTCCAAGTCGATATTCACTGCACCACAAGGCAGAACTATAAATGTATGAAAATACATGTTTATAATAAAAATAGAAGAAACACATTTTTCTATAAACAAAATTACCAACAATACATATTATATAGCAGAATTACCAACAATGTATTTTATCTGTAGCAAAACCATAGAGTTCAGTGTTAAACAACCGAGAGGTTGATATGCCGTTGAACAAAATCAACTAAATAAACAGGTTTTACTAATATTTCAAATTGTTCTTTTTGTTGTATCCTATCAGTTATTTTTATGTCGTCTTTGGAACATAAGTATGGATCTCCCTGCATTTCTATTACTCGTTCTAATGGTGTTCTAATCACACAAATCCCACTTCTTGTCGCAGTATCTTGATACAGCAACAAGGGTCTTGATCTATTTACAATTCTATTCTGCTTTAGGCGCCATCTATTATAATCATAAGTGTCAATTTAGTTATATAGCCATTAAGCTGATAGTTTGATCTGGTTCGCATTCTTTTGTACCTTTTTTATTGTGCAGTGCTTTGAACATTGGTTTGCTGAGACCTTCCGGTATTTCACCGCTGTTGTATATATAATTTATTTTTTTCGATCATCTTATTAATCTGAAAACTGCCTAAGGTTGTATATAATCCTATTGTAATATCATCTAGATATACGGTTTTGTTCCCTTTCATCTTTAACCAGTGCTCATTGACTTCATATTTTAATAGAACAGTTCTTTCCAGGTTTTTATTTGTTGTTGTTTTTTTACCCCTCTTGTGTTGTTATGGATGATCTTTTCGGGTATTATTTTCTTCTTAATGATACTTTTATATTATCATTGTTACTTCTTTCTATTTTAAGGCTTACGGCCATATCCCGTTGAATACACCGGTTCTCGCTCGATCACTGAAGTTAATCAACGTTGGGCCTGGTCAGTACTTAGATGGGTGACCGCTTGGGAATACCAGATGCTGTAAGCATTTAGTGACGGATGTGCGTTGTGGTGCAGTGGATATCGGCTCGGAAAGAGAAATCGGTGAGCCGGGTTCGAATTCGAGTTGAATACCATGCATTCACTTAAGTACTGGTACCCTTGAGAAAGGCATTAATCTGTCCCTTCCCTCCAGTTATGGGTTAAATGACAAGAGTAGGACTTGGGTACCCTGCCCTTAAAAAACAAATCCTTATGAAACTTGATACTTGAAAAGAAAAAAGTATTAAAAAACACAAAACTTATATAACAACAACAATAAATTGTTGAAAGAAAAAGTTATTACCAGCAATAAATAAATAAAATTTAGTTGGCAATAAATGACCCGCCGAGGTTGATATGCTATATAGACAAAACAACCAACCAAATATTTTTGTATTTTATGAAACCTGACTAAGATAATTTTTTCATATAGATCTTTTTGATTCTTTGCATGCCTGTTTGGTTTGCATTTCTTTTTTAATAATCATTTCACCCCAAGAAAGGTAGAACCGCCACTGGTGAGCATGGGCTTACAGGCAGATAAAAAGCAACGTACAGGGGATGCCGAACTAAAGATAATAGATAGATGGGAATCTAGTAGATAGAAAATGGCAATGGACGTTGAACCTAAACTTTTCGAGATTGTAGCTATCAGGAAAGCAAGCACGAGGTAAAGATTTTCACAAACGGAAAGTGCGAGAAAAGAAACTATCAAAGTAGAAGAGTTAGTTGCAGTTAATCATTTCGACGGTAAAATTGTTGAACCTAGATTCATATCTCGTGGCACGAGTTAAAACATGTGTTCAGGAACTAGGGAAAAATCTCATGAGAATAATTGCCATAAAAATACTTGTAGAAAAACAGAGGGAACGCACATCACTTCGGTGAGTAAGTGATTGAAGGCGAGACGGTAGAACAGGAGCAATTATATTGCAAATCCTTTGGATTTTGTCGAGAACATCAAAATGAATAGCATTTTACCTACTAGCTATGGTAACATATGTGGTGGGGGTGCTCCTGCTATTTGACTTCTGCATATTCAACATATTCTGCAGTTCTTTTTCTATTTGTGCACATTTCACATTGTGTAGTTCCTCGTTTGCTTTATGGAAATTATTTCTGAGATTTTTAAATATATCATGCGTTATTTTCCTCGTGTTATCTGCTGCGTTTCATTAGAATATATATATGTAAATTATTTATGGAACAATTATATTTAATGTATACTAGTAATTTAGTAAATACACTGTTTTCTTATAATCAAACTGTATATTTAATTATATCTAATGGTTTGAATAACCGACAAACCTTGTTAGAAAAATACTCATATTTTCCTAACAAAATGTCTCGATGATTCAGACCAGTAGTTATAAATACATATACTGTTAAACTAAAAATAAATAAATAAATAAATAGAGTATTTACTCAAATATGAGTATCCAGTCAAATAATTTTTAAACAAAAAATTAAAAATATATCGATGTTAACCTATTTTGTTACGAATTTCGTATCTATCTATCTATCTATATATATATATATATATATATATATATATATATATATATTAATCATTTAACCCCGGGCAAGGCGTAAATGCCACTGATGTGCGGGGGGCTACATAACTGAAAGAAAATTAATTAGAGGAGGGAGAAGAGGATTACAAATCAATTAGGAAGAAGCAATAGAATGATGAAAATGCAGGTGTGATGACAGTTGCAAGGGGGGGGAGAAAGGGGAGGATATACGGGGCGGGGGAAGGGCTAGAGTCAAGTGGTTAGTAGATGTGTATTGACATTGAATTTAAATTTCTGGAGGTTGTAGTCGTCAGGAAAGCAAGAATATGGGAGCGAGTTCCACAGGCGGGAAGTGCGAGAGAAGAAGCTGAAGGAATAGAATTGTCGTCTGCATTTGGCTAACCTAACTGTGAATGAGTGGGACCCAGTTGCCATTCTGGTTGCACGAGTAAACACCTGTTGAGGAGGCACCAGTGACTTAAGTTCGTCTGAGCAGAAGCCATGAAAGTACTTATAGAACAGACAAAGGGAGGCCACATTTCGTCGGTGGGGAAGTGGCTGTAGTCGAGCCGTTAAGTCAGCACCTATCACGTTACTAACTCTCCTTTGTTATTATTTTTATTTTCTGTCTTCTCATGAAGCTAACTTTTTGTCGTGGTCACTTGTGTCACAGTTCTGGTATTCTTATTTCGTGACCTTTTTGAAAATTTCATATCACTTCTTAAATTCGATAGCATGTGTTTGTTTTCAAATTGATTTGCACTGGTGTTTGGTGTTTGCAGTTGAAGAATTTCCCTTAGCAATTTATTGTGTAATTATACTTTTAGTTTGTATTATACCAGAAGGTGTGCACTCGCGCAATTAGCAGCTTTAGAATGCAAAATTTATCTAAAATTTTTTGTAGATGCTGAGTTATTTATTTGTGAATCTATCACAGTCCTTACCTATCTTAAAATCTCTATAACCATTTGTCTAGTCTCTTTTTACTCTCGAAAATCTAGAGGCTTTTCAAGTAGAAACAATTTGGGTGTTCTTCAACTTGCTTATTAGTGGTTTCCATAATCTATTCTTGTACACACCTTTTTTTATGTCATTTAAGTCTGTAGCTAACAAATTTTTCATTATATTATGTTATATTTCATTATATTATTCACTTAATACTTTTGCGTTTAAGTCTCCTTTAGGACAATAATCATTTGTAACACTTGGTAATAATTTAAGTTTAAAGATAAGATATAAAAAAAACGAGAAACGAATCAACAGCCACACAGATTGTTGGTAATATATCGTGTTTCAGAAATATAATATATATGACAGAGAACGATTAAATTTCTTAGAAGAGATGAAAGTTTAAGAGGAAGATGTGACAAAAGCCTTTTCATTGGTCTTTGAATTGACTAATCAGCAATCAGCAAGAAAGCATGATTCCTGAGTAAGGATTGTTTTGCTTCTTTTTTTCCTTTTTTTTTTTTTTTGTTTTGGTAGCGAGCAGGGGTTTAGTTAAAAAAAAAGACTGTAGTAAGAAAGCCCTCTCTCTAACTCATGACAAATAACTAATAAGACAATAAAAGACTACTGATAACGTTTCCAAGCTATGTTCCATACATTTTTTTAGATATATAATCCTTTCACTCCAAGCAAGATAAGAACACCATGGGGCGCAGGGGGTTACAGTAAGTGAAAAACACAATATATCAAGGAAAGGATAAAAGAAGGATGGGAAGTGACGTTGCATTTATATTTTTGGAGATTGTAGTTATCAGGAAAGCAGGCAAACAAAAGGGAGTTCCACAAATGGGAAGTGCGAGAAATGAAACTGTAGTGTAGAAGAGGAGGTTAAATTAAAATCTTCCACTTGTTGGAAGGTGGGTTTTGATTTTCAGGGAGAAATTGAGACAGCTTTCTTTTGGCCTGAAAACAGCTGAGACAGCCAACTGTGGAGTGAAAGCTATAACTCGCTAAACATTCGCGAGTCGAAAAGGAAGAAGGGACAATGCTACATTTGGACTTTTCTTTTCCATTTTCTATTGTATTGCTTTCTTCGGTGATTCCATATATATATATGACATCTATATTGAACACTTTCTCTTTCAATTTACAAATATGAACTTTGATATGTGCCACGACTTTCGGTCATTCATTTCGATATTATCAAAGATATATTTATTGTTATTTTTAAGTATATGGGTACATTTCTATGTATGTATCTAGAGTTACTGGAAAAAAATTATTTATTTTACAAAACTGGTCAGCATATTGTGACCGTGTTTATAGTTGATGGTATTGAGAGTTAAATGTTTTCTTTTTATCAGTGCTTTCATTATTTTTAAGTTATTGAATTTGGCTGAGGCTATTATAGTTTTATTTTCTAAGAGTTTGAGGATGAAGTTTGATATGTTTTCGTGTCTGTTTAAATGAGACGAATGTGAGCGACTGTCAGAGAAATGTAACGTGAGTTTCTTTGATATACATTTAGTCATATGTCCAATATCATTACTCATGAATTTGGTTTGCTTATCATAATTAGAATAATTATATTCAGGAAATCACTGATAATGAATATATATATATATATATATATATATATATATATATATATTGTGTATTTTGGCAGCATTTTTTCATTAATACAGGTTTCGTTGAATAATATAGACAAGTTTTGTCTATTTCTTTTGTGTAGGATCCGTTCGTACGTCTGATAAGCTTGACGTTGAAAGACAACAAGAAATCACAGTAATTGTTGATTTTTTATCAGGTCTAAGCTTTCGGCTTACATAAGCCATTATCAAAGAATAAACATTAACATATATGGAACATAGAACATCTAAGCTATTAACAAAGTGGAATTAAATAAAGAGAATTAAATCAAAGAGACAAGTCCATTTTTACCGTGGTGGATGGCCGCAGACAGTGACAAAATGGTGGTGGTGTGGTTCTTGATCTGATTACAGGCATTTGAATATGTTATTTGAGATATCAAAATTTATCGTATTCAAGCCAGGTTTAGGTTGTTTGATGTAGATAGCTTCCAGGATTTTGAGTTTCCGTTTATTATTTTCTTGTCTAAGTATACATGTGTTTTTCAACGAGCGTTTTTCTGAAAAGTGTGCGTTTATAACCGTGTATGTTTGAATTGTCATTTAAATGTAGAATCTTCAAACAGTAATATTACTAATTTTTCTTTCAAAACGCGACACCTAATCCGTGTAAACAGGCAAGATTTATTCTCAAAATTATCCATTTATTTCAGGGAAAATTTTACTATTCTTCACTTCATTTAATTTTATCTTACATGCGCCATATATAGCTTGATGGGCTGGTGACATTTCAATATTTGCATGTTTTCTCTGAAATTGATAATATCTTTTTGTTTCAATCTTTTTTCTGTCGATGTGACAAGATCATAGTTTCAGGGATTTTCAAATTTCACCGTTGGCTTATATACGACAGTGTTTGTCAATCACTTAGAATTTAAGGGGCACAAATACTGATGTCATTATTCTACATGTGTATTATTGCTTGATCAAACCTGATTGGATGGCTCCAGCAGCTGAGCAATTGTTCAATAATATCAAATTCTCATAATCTATTTTCCCTAACGGCTTCTTACCAACCTAAGATCGTACCAGTTGTTTCGAATCACATTCAACACCGGGCCATTTGATTGCAAATCAAAAACTACTTGCTCATCAACCAACCCAGCTATATAGTCTGATATTATTTGGCACGATTTCAACGTTCAAGTAAGTATAGAAAATGTCTTTTGATTAATTGTTATGCTTAAGCTTTTCAAAACTAATCGATGGGAAATCAATACTTGCTGATATGATGATGTACTTCAATGTATATTGTAAATTATTACAACGGCTAATATCGCAATGCCATTAGAAAGGAAAGAAAGAATACTACACTGTTATCCGGTACTTTCTCTCTCCGTGACAGTTCTAAATTTCCACTTCTGAAGCTAGCAAACTAATTATGAACATTTCTCTCCGCTATAGCATCAACTGGTAATCGAATAAGTGAATTCCAATTTCAGTAAGGTTCATTATCTTCACTTACAAGCAAATATCCTTAGAAAAGGTATGAATCTTCTTCTCTTGCCAGCTACGGGTTAATTAGTAAGGCACGTATCTGTAAATAATTATTATCTCGAGAAAAAAAATCGTACAATATAAAATACTTTTCGGATTTAAACAGCCTACAAAAAATTGATAAACCGTCAAAATAAACAAATAAACAGTGTAACAAGGAAAAGAGGACCCCAAAATGACAACTACGAGTCGGAGAAACTAAAATAAAAGAAGTCAAGAAACTGAAATTCTTAGGAAGTGTTCTGACAGAGGATGGGATCTAAACGTTGGGATCTGAAGATGCCTTGGCCAACGACACATTTCAAAAGCTAACTAGAGAACTGAAAGTGAGAAAAATCTCATTGGGAAAAAAAAAACTGCTGGCTTGCTATATGATATCTGTTCTTCTGTATAGTAGTGAATGTTGGACAATCTTCTCACGGATGAAGGAGAGACTTGAGGCAATAGAAATGTGGTTCTACAGAAGGATGCTGAGGATAGCATGGACTGAGCACGTGACCAACAATCAGGTAATAGAGAGGATGGAAAACTCATACTTAACATCAGGAAGAGACAACTGAGGTTCCTGAGACACGTAATGAGGAAGTACGGCCTGGAGAAACTAATACTTACAGGACGGATTGAGAGAGAGAGAGAGAGAGAGAGGGAGAGGGAGGGGGAGGCAGGGGGAGGGAAAGCAGCGCGAGATTTACTTCATAGGCCTGAGCAAGTGAATGGAAGAGTGAATTTTGAAAGAGATACCAAGAGAAAGATATTGAGAGCGATAAGAGACAGAGACAAGTGGAAATTCATGATCCCCTACGTGCTGAAGGGGCACGGCACAACAACAATAACAACAACAACAAAACGAATAAAACGTCAAGCAGAGAAAGAAGATTTTTCTGACAAGTAATGAAGTATTTGGAAGTGCGTTGTGGTGCAGTGGATATCGGCTGGGAACGAGAAATCGGGGAGCCGAGTTCGAATTCCAGTTGAATTCATTGCATTCACTTACTCTCAAATAGGACAGATTGGGTTCTATAGCCATGGCTGTTAACCAATATACCGTAGAAAGTAATGGCAATATACTGCGGGATAATCTTCTGCCCAGTCAGTCATGTCTCTTTCGAGACATGATCGCCCAAGCTTATTTCACGTATGGCACTTAACTGACTGACTGAATGAAGTATTTTTCTGTTGCTTTTATTTGCAGTTCTTACATTGACCACGATGAGGATTGAAGTTGAAGATGGCAGCAGACTAGTTATATTTGGTCAAGAAGAATATTTTTAGCGGAGAAATTCTTGTGAATTAAGAATAAAAACATAATTATTAATCTTGAAATTTGTTTAAAGTCTTCTGAAACATTTAACATTCCTGCTGTTTGTACGTGTCTGTGTACGTCGGGGACTTGTAAGAGCGGCTGGCTATATGCAAGTTTATGTGTCTATAAATATTTCACTAGACGAAATAAATTATGGCAATTAATGCCACAAGCAGAGTAGATATACAATTATACGGACAGGTATGAAGACAGTAATATAAAAGAGATATATTAAGCGAATTGGAAAAGTTAAGTTTAAAATACGTATGTAAATACAGATACACTCATATATATATATATATATATATATATATATATATATATATATATATATATATATATATAAGTGCCTTGTGGTGCAGTGGGTACAGATTCGGGACAAGAAATTGAAGAGCTGAGTTCGAATTCTAGTTGTATTATTTTCATTCAATTACGCGCAAATACCCTTGGGAAAGGTATTAATCCGTCTCTTCTCCCTCCAACTATGAGTTAAATAGCAAGACAGATTTAGTTCTATACACATTCACCTGCGCGCAGAAACACGTGCGGAAGTTATAAATTCATTGCTTCTCCCTCAAGCTATGGGTTAAATAGTTAGACATATTGGGTTCCATAGCCTTGGTTGGTAACCAATATAGCGTACAAAATAGCAACCTACTGCGGGAAAATCTGCTCAGTCAGTCATGTCTCTTTCGAGACGTAATTGCCCACGTATGGCACTTAACTAAATGATATATATTTTCTTTTTGTATAAAGACATATGAATATATAACTATATAATTAGAAATGCACGAATATATATTGGATGCTTCGTAAGATTATTGATTGTAGGCGATTTCTACTATGTAGTGAATTTGAACTTCACTGTGTGCCCTGTACTAAGTGGTATTGGCTGGTTGATTACTGAATGCCGAATCTAAACTTATTTATAAATGGAACTTGTCTGTGTATGTGTGTGTGTCTGTGTGTGTGTCTGTGTGTCCGTTAGCTATAGACTCCGAAACTGCTGAACCGATTTTCTTGAAAATTTACACAGTTGTACTATAAGCGTCTGCGAGTGTTCTTAGCTAGGTTTTGTGTTGAGGTACTCCCGATAAATATAGAAAATCGATAATCGGAAAAATCGGGTTATAGGAGTGGTCCGATTTTAATCAAATTTGATAAACTCATAGACAAAGACATAAGAAACGATATTCAGAAGTTTCAAGGTTGCAGTTCTTACAAAAGTGTAGAAAATCTCTCTCTCTCTCTCTCTCTCTCTCTATATATATATATATATATATATATATATATATATAAAAGGCATGATGTTTGTGTGTGTGTCTGTTTATCTGTCTGTATGTCCTTTATACAAATCTGAGCACCAGGACCATGGATTAGTTTTAAAGCTTTCATTACACCCGAGCAACGCCGGGCTATACAGCTAGTCTTAACATAACTATTACGATGCATGTTTCCACAAAAACTAATCCATGCTAATAACATGATGATTGCGACTCGATTTCGAGTAAAGTCATCATCATATGTATGTAGTGTGGATATGATATTTTAGCTAGGATCTCACAGTTTCGTGCGTTGATGTAACGAGGTCGAGCGTCTTTTGCCGCAGCTGTTAGATAAATGTCACGTAACGTTTAATGACTGAATTCCTTCTGTGTGTGCCGACTTTGATAACTTTTTAGGCCTTCTCGATTTAGTCAGACGCGACTGCATTCATTAGACATTAGATCAAATTTTGTGACAATATTTTCAGGGAAAATAACATCACTTTAAAAAAAATATATGTATATATGCATACAAATACATAGAAATATATACAAAAATAGGGATAGCTACCCAAATATACAATCATATATATATATGTATATATATTCTTCTATGTGCCCTGTCCCTTCATGACTTTTTCTCTATCCCTGGTGGCTCTGAGCACACCTTCTCCTGTTACACCATGCAACCCTCGCTCCATCATCCACCTGGTTAGATCCTTCAAATATGTTATCCGCTGCTTTCCTCTGTCTCTTTTTCCCTCTATCTGGCCTGTTAGTACCAGGTTTTCCAAGCCCTACTTCCTCATTGCATGTCCCAGGAACTTTGGCTGTCTCTTCCTGATGCTCAGTATTAATTTTCATTTCGTTTCCATCATTTCCTCACCATTGCTCACATGCTCGATCCATGATATTCGCAGTATCCTTTTGTAGAACCACATTTCAGCTGCTTCATGTTTTTCCATCATCTTTCATGATATTGTCCAGCATTCACTGCCATATTGAAGGACGGACAGCACGTAGAAATCCAGTACTATCTTCCTTGTTTCTAGCGAAATTGTCCTGTTTTTAAATACTTTACTCGATTTCTGGAATGCTTCCTTCATCATGCCAATTCGCCTTCGGTTCTCTGTGTCGCACTTTCCGTCTCCTGTTATAACACTTCCCAGGTATTTAAATTTTTGTACCTGATTGATTCTAGTATCCCCAACCTGTATTTGGCATATTGGGTTGTCCCTTTTACTGATGATCATGCATTCGGTTTTTTTGCAGTTTATTTCTAGTCCTTTCTTGTTACTTTCGTCAGCTATCTTCATGCATATATATTACATAATACTTTATTTTTATTTCGTACAATCTTATATTTATTTATATCAGAAATATTACCTTATAGTAACGCCATATTAGATTTATTTCTAATTTAATTTCCTATAATTAATCTAAATTTTAATGTTCCTTAAGTTCGTCTTTTTTCTTCACGTTAGTCTTAATTTGCTGATAGATTAACTTCTCGTTCTTTTTTCTTATAATTCCTGAGGTAGATTTTTAACGTAAATGATTTTGATATTATAATTATTCGGGTCGTTTTGGATTGAATTAGAATAAAACTTAGGAAAAAATTTGAGAAGTCCGGGCAACGTCTGACACCTTTTTTCTATATAGATTTTTTTATTAATTTTATTATTATCTTTTTAATAAATCTGTTTTGATTTCCACCAAACTTGGCAGCTTTCCTGTTCCAACAGCCAACCTCACAGGCTTTTTCTGTTTTCTTTTTCCCCCATTTTTCGTTCTTTCTCCCTTCTGTTTCTTTCTTATTTTCCCTTTTCGCTACTCTTACTTCCGTTTTCTTTATACATACACACCGTCAAACAAATAATTGCATTTTACAATAATAATTATGATCGCAGATGATGCAGGTGATATTTTTCACTCGTTGAAATGCCTATCCGCAGACAGATCTGTTTCGCTGTATCACAGCTCATCACTACGGTTAGACAGCCGATTGACTTTTACCCAGGATTGAAACCCAACGGAATTGGCGTCAGTCGGCGATTCTACCTCTGAGCAACGGTAGAAGGAGGTAAATTTTTAGTGTGTATATTATCATTATACACGCCCAATAGCTGAGGGTGTTCTAATTCATTGCTGATTGAACCATGCGTATTTAAGAATTCAAATGACTATATATATATATATATATATATATATATATATATGTATATATATATATATATATATAATCATTTGAATTAATAAATATACATATGGAAATTAACACACGCATCAAAATATTATTCAGCTGTTAATAAAAAAGAGCTCAACGTAGCATAAATAGAGCTATTAATTATATATATTATTAAATATACATATTATCCTACGTCGATGGCACGACTTTGAGTTTCATGCGATACGCAATCATTAGGTTCATATTACAAACTAATATTTACCTGATGACTGCATAACGCAAGAAACTTCGAGTCATGCCACCGACGTAGGATATGTATGTTTATTATATATATATATATATATATATATATATATATACTCACCGCATTACAATATATATATATATATATATATATATATATATATATATATGTATATAATTTTGATTTCTGTTATTATACATCACTTTTATATTAGCAGTAGCTCTCAATATGCGATATTAATGCTCAATTATATGTAATATGACTCAAAACCAGTATTTATATTAGCTGTTTACAGAAATGCAAAATGATTTTAAAAAATGACAAACTGTCTAATCGACTTTAGTCGTTTTATGTTGCTTCAGGCTACTTTTCTAAAAATCATAACAATCTCCCTCGCTTTATATTTAGCTATTTAAACCATGTATTTTAGCGAATATACGTTTATTATATAACATTTTTTCAACCAGGTTAAGAACTCCACAATATACACATTCTTGCATACTTGCACTCCGACACTAAACTATCCCCTTATTTAATAAATTTGTATTATCATCAAGCAGTAATATTACTAATTTCTTCTCCTGACAAGGCGTCTAATCCGGGTACATAGGTTATTTATTTGCGGCAATGTTTTTTTTCTTCCGAACTGATATAATATTTGATTCTGTGGCGGGCGATTCAAATTTCACCGTTTACTTATATACGACAGTGTCTATCATGCATTTACGATTTAGTGGACACAGATATTGTTGTGATAGATAGATAGATAGATAGATAGATAGATAGATAGATAGATAGATAGATAGATATTCTATTTGTCTAATGCGTGATCAATTCTCGTTAGATGACTATAACAGCTTAACGATTACCCAAGAATAGAATATCCACTTCACATAATCTACTTTCTAAAACGGTTTTTACCAATGTAATATCGTAACTGTTGCTTCGAATCACGCTCAACATCGGGCCATTTGTTTGCCAAACAAAAACCACCTGCACATTAACCACATCAGCCATATTGTCTAATAGTAGTTGGCACAATTTCAACCATGAAGTAAGTAAAGAAAATGTTTTTTCATTCATTGTTCTGTTTAAGCGTTTCAAAACTAATCGATAGGAAATCAACACTTGCTAATTTTTATGATGTTCTTTATTGTAAATTGTAAGTTGTTTATTGTTTTCCGTGGAAGAGTGCGAAGAAAACTTGATGAGGTTTCATTTAGTATGGAAGGTGAAAGAATTTCAAACATCTAATTACGTTGTATTTCTTGTAAACTCTTTACTTGATAGATCATCTCTCGTGACAGATATGCTTCTCTTTATCCCTTTCTTTTTGTTTTTCTTTCGTTAATGACTCACTATATTTTTCTTTCTTTTGCTCATTCTTTCTCTTTTTCTTTCTTTCTTTCCGATATAGTTATTCATTTTTGTCAACCTACCATTATTAAATATAGATAAAAAAAACTTCTTTGTTCACTATTTTTAACGTATTTCAAATTTCCTTTTTGCTGCTGCGTTATTTCATGTGCTTTTTGCTTCCTTTTTATTTCTATTGTTTTTCTTTGATATTTATTTGTCTCTTCTATATCACCTCTTATTTCCTTATTTTGTCTTTCTACAGTGGAACCTGTCGTATGCGACCACCCTTATTGCCACTAAAAACGACATACGGCAGGTGGTCGCTCACTAAAGACACATAGTCATGACCTATTTACGCCAGGAACGTATATTCTACTCATCAGAAAGTACATATTAGAAATTTAACATTGAATTTTTTTTTTCTTAGAAGTGAGTGATAGCAAAAGAGAATCTGCAATAATACATGAAAAAAAACATATTCAAAAAACTGACAGCGATCGTAGGTGAGAGTAATGAAACAGAGACGGAGAAAGATATAGCCAGATAGAAATAGAGTAGAAGATACACAAAAATAAAGGAACGAAAGCGATAGACATTTGAGAAAGGAACATAATTGTGATTTTCCCAATCCCCTAATTTATCCAAGTCAGTACAGAGACTGTGATAAATCCCTTGAACATGTCAAATGCAATACATGTTGTACAAAACCGTCAATGTTTGACCGTGAGGTGAACTCAGACAATGTACATTTTTTTTTAATCGTATCACCCCGAGCAAGGCGGTAACGCCACTGAAGCGCAGGGGGCTACGTAAGAGTTAAAAGATTGGAAAAGAGAAAGCCGGGAACCACATCCTAAACAGGGAACAAGGGATGAGCCTCTTCACCTGTTCAATAGACGTAGGTGGAGTGTGAACCGGGCGATAGATAGATATATCTACTCCAATTAAAAAATAAATAAATAAATAAATAAAGAAGTGAAAAGACTGGAAAAGAGAAAGCCGGAAACCACATCCTAAACAGGGAACAAGGATTGAGCCTCTACACCTGTTCAATAGACGTGGGTGGAGTGTGAAACAAGAAATAACAGTTTGATACAACACTACAATAACAAAGCAACGAGGAAGTGTTCCTGGCTTAGATCAAATCAAAATGAAATAGATTATTCATTTAGTTTCTTCTAATTTAGAAGTTCGCAGTGTACGATTAAAATGGAGTTATTTTTAAAGCGGTCGTTTGATCAGTGATTTTTACTTGTTGATGTTAGTCGCTAGTCACGTTCTGGAGCTGGCCGCTCTGTAAAGATCAATTAACATTAGCAAATAGACCATGCATAGAACAACGGTCGCTAACAACAGGTTCAACTGTATGATTTTTTTTCATTTTCTTTTCACTCTTTATTCTTTATATTTCGTTGTTTCATTTTTCTTCATTTTTCCGTCATTTCATCTTATTTTTTTCCTTATTCTTTCTATTTTATATCGCTTTATTATTTCCGTTTAACATTTTCGTTCTTCCTTTTTTCTCATTTATTATATATATTATTAATTATATATATTATCCTACGACGGTGAAACGACTTTGAGTTACGCAATCATCAGGTGCATATTACGAACTAATATTTATCTGATGATTGCATAACGCATGAAACTTCGAGTCGGGACACCGACGTAGGATATGTGTATTTATAAATCATTTTTTTTTATTCTTCATTGTTCTTTATTCTTTTTTGTTCTTTATTCTCTTTAATATCTTTTCTTTAATAACTTTATCAAAATAAGGTTATTGAGCTTTATGTTTTGGAATTATATCATTTACCTTTATTTTTTTATTTATTCTTGATAAAATGTTCCCTGAAGCTTTAAAATAAAAAAGTTATTTCACAGTTGAAGTTTTTCTTAACATCGTTCTGATCTTTATGCTCGTTATTGTGTGTGTGTGTGTGTATATATATATATATATATATATATATATATATATATATATATATTATAAAATTTATAAAAGAAAACTCAACACGTCATTTCAATTGGTTATAAACTATAGCTCATCATGAGTTATAGTTTATTATCAATTGAAATGACGTGTTGAGTTTTCCTTTATAAATTTCATATCGCTCTGGATAACATCTATCGAGCTCTCTATATAGATTTACTACTTAATATTTTATATCAAGGTAATCATGTTGGATTATCCTCACAGTTTACGGTCTGGACACCTATATATATATATATATATATATATATATATATATAGTCATCCGCAGACAGATCTGTTTACAGGTGACAGATCTATGTTTACTGTGTGTTAATGTTTATTCTTTGATAATGGCTTATGTGAGCCGAAAGCTTAGACCCGATAAAAAAATCAACAATTACTGTGATTTTTTGTTGTCTTTCAACGATATCACCATCAAGTATATCAGACGGTACGAACGGATCCCACACAAATTTAATAGACAAAACTTGTCTATATTATTCAATGAAACCTGCATTAATGAAAAAATGCTTCCAAAATACACACACAATATATATATATATATATATATATATATATATATATCACTATCGTTTCTGTTATTATACATTAATCAATATTTTATTAGCACTAGCTCTCAATATGCGATATTAATGCTTAATGATATGTAATATGACTTAAAACCGATATGTAATATCAGCAGGTTATATGAAATATAAAATGATTTTAAAGAATGACAAACTAACTAATGTATTCTTTTCTTTATATTTTCTTGTTTCGATTTTTATACACCTTTCTTTTTTTTTCTTTCTTTACATTTTCCTTTCTTTTTTTTTCTTTTCTTTATTCTCTTTAATATCTTTTCTTTGCTTCTTTCAGATTTTTGTTTTCTCGTTTGATACTTAATTTCTCCACAACGCAGTTTTTCCTACATTTTAATTTCTTCATTCCTTTTATCGTTCATTTATTTTTCTTATTCTCATATATCCATATCGTATTTTACCGCCCGTTTCTATATTTGTTTTGTTTACCTTACTTTTATTTCTTTCGAATTTATATCCAATTTATAAACGTCTTGCTCATGATTGCTCCCGCAAATTATATCTTACTAATTCAATTCTTCGCAATTTTCTGATCAGTCTTTTTTTTCAATAATGACGCCAAATAAGCGCATATTTTTCTGGTTGCTCTTTTTTTAATCAAAACTTCATTGTGCTGAGAAATAAAGTCATTAAAATATTTTCAGCTGTCGGCTGAAAATCTCAAAATATTAAATCTACAATCATTGTCCTGGTGTTCACTTGAACGCTTAGGGAGACACTGTGACTCCGAAACAAGATGAATGTATTGTTTAATATTTATAGAACAATCCATGAAACAAGTGAAAAAATATAATAAATATTCTAGAATAATTCGGTATAATTCTTAACACGCTTTATAGCCGTTCTCTTAAATAAGACGCGGCAGTTTAAATAAGATACAAGGAACTAACACGTGCCTAGAGAAAAGTTTATTGATCGTAATGTTCAAGATCCCAAGTAGGCATATACGCTGACGACACTACGCTTTATTCTCGCCTTGTTCAAAAATCTGCCGAGGCTGACAAAGCAAACCTCACTGTCGAGCTCGAAAAAGACCTCCAATCCGTGGTGGTCTGGGGTAAGAAATGACTCGTGAATTTCAACGCTTCCAAAACGAAGCTGCTGTCTATTAACTACCACAGACAATCGCTCCTACCCCAATCTCCCTGCAAGTAAAATACTGCGCCTCCTCAGGTTAACACTCACAAAAGACCTCAAGTGAAATGAGTATACAGAATCCATAGCTAAATCCGCTGCTAAGAAGGCCGGTTCTCTGTGCAGGGCCAGGAAGTTTTTCCGTCCGAAACAATCCTGCACATATA